>JAJLSM010000050.1:0-50153 GCA_030567595.1 Kuraishia piskuri
CTGCTCCCCCACCGTGTGCCCCCACTCCCATACGTGCCCCACCCAAACGGTAACGTGCTTAATTCGGCTCCTTCTCCGATATCGGAGAAACTATGACGCAACGGCTGGCGCAAGGAAACGTTTATGGTTAAATGCCCGCCAAACCCACCGGCGCACGAGATTACCCCAAAAGAGAAGGGTGGTGGAAAAATATCCCTCAAGATCAAAAGAATGACCGGGTGCTTAGACGGGGAAGCGAGAGTGAAGGACTTGGCGATGCATATATAGTATACTGTGTCTATAGTGGTAGATACCAATAAACTCATACACTGATACTTTCATACAACACTCATAGTAGAGCCATAACGAGGATCTTTACATCTTCACATCTTCACTTACTGCATAACTCATCATCACATCTCACATCACATCTTCACAACTTCACTTACTACATTACTTCACATCTTCACTTACTACATAACTCCACTATTCACATCTTCACATTCCATACTCTAAGTACATATAATGGTCATTTCACAAGATGTCGGACAGAACAGTGGGTGAGAACGGAGAGAATACCCAAATCGACCCTCAAAATAGTCCTCAAAATGGTCCCTTGACCCCAGCTGGAGTAGAAATCTCCCCCGTCCCAACACACCCTCACCACATCGCAACGCCCGAGGAGGATCCCTTCTACAACCGGTTCTCTCCCTCCAAGAAAAACCTCATTGTGTTTCTATGTTCAGCAGCGTGCTTTCTATCCCCCAGCAGCAACATGGCCTTCTTGCCTGCCGTGGACCTGATCGCAACGAGGTTCAACACCACCCCAACGGTGATCAACCTCTCCAACGCCATGTACTGTATCGTGATGTCTGTTTCGCCGTGTGTGATGAGCCCGGCCTCTGATTTGTACGGCAGAAGGCTGGCGTTCCTCGTGTGCACCGGGTTCTTCACCGTGTGCACCGTTGTGGTGGCAGTGGCCCCCAACCTGGCGATGTTCTTCATCTTCCGGTGCCTTACCGCTCTGTTCGGCACGGCCTTCTTCGCCATTGGAGGTTCCATCATCTCCGATGTGTTCATCCCCCAGGAAAGGGGCCGTGCCATGGGGTGGTCACTATGTGGAACCCAAGTTGGGCCTGCCCTCTCGCCCGTGGTGGCCGGTATCATCATCACATTCACAGACTGGAGGGTCATCTTCTGGGTCCTCGCAGGCATTGGTGGGGTTGTGTTTGGAATGGCCATCTTCTTGCTGCCGGAGACCTCCAGGACCACGTTGGCCACGGAGCTCAAGAGAGAACGCCGTAAGGCTGCTGCGGGTACCGCAACAAACGAGCACACGAAGAACGACATTCAGGGAACAGACGACCCGGAGAAGCACTCCAGCGAGTTCAAACACTCCAACGAGTTCCACCAGAACGGCGAGTCTGTGTCGTCTGACCTCGACACCGACGCCGACGCCTCGCCGCTGCTCAAGCTCCCCCACGGCAAGCCCATCTATTTCACCCTCTTCAAGAGAGAGTTCATCTTCATCCCTTACAACCCGTTCAAGGTGGTGAGGGCGTTACAGCACGGCAACCTGATCCTTGCGGGCTGCGTCAGTATGTCGCTCATCTACAGCATGTACGCACTGCTCACGCCCATCAGGCACATCGTGGACCCGCGGTTCAACCTCACCACCCCCGTGTACGGGTCCCTCTTCTACCTCGCCCCCGGTGCAGGGTATGTCGTTGGGTCGCTGATCGGGGGTCGGTGGGCAGACCACCACGTGAAGATGTACATGAAGCTGAGAGGAGAGAGAATCCCCGAGGACAGGCTGCGGTCGTCGCTGTGGGCACATGGGCTCGTGATGCCGGCGACGGTGCTCATCTTTGGCTGGGCCTTGGAGGAGCAGAAGGGGGGCATCCCACTGCCGGTGGTGATGCTGTTTCTGAACGGAATAGCACAGACCATCGTGTTCCCGTCGTTGAACGCGTATTGCGTGGACGCGATGCCAGAGTTGGGTGGGGATGCGATCGCAAGTAACTATTTCTCCCGGTATATTGGGGGTGCCATTGGTACTGCCACCTGTCTTGCACAGATCAACAACCTCGGTATTGGCTGGACGTGTACGATTTCAGCAGGGGTGTTGTTGTTGGGGTTTGCCAGTACGTTGAGTTTGATCAAGTGGGGGAAGAGGTTGAGGGAGAAATGAAGAGGTTTAATGAGAAAGCGTGCCGAACGAACCATGTGGTACTTTGGCATTCTTGCACTAGATAGATTTTTGGCATATTAGCATTGGCATTCTCGATATTCTATGGTTTTCGAATTAGATGGTATTGAAAATTCTATGGGTATTCTTGGACGATCCCAGTGGAGTTCCCGAAACATCCCATGGGCATTTTCTAATTTTATATTTAATGAAATCAGTTTGGATAGCGATTTATAAGTCACCATTGTAAGTGTGGGGATATTATTCAATCCAACTTTTGAGTTATTACCGGATTAACTTCATGCCAATACGAAGTTAGTCAAGTGGGAAACTAACTGGACAACCGAGGAGAACAGCAGGTCTATTTCAATCTGTGTTAACCATAAGTAACATGAAATTATGAGGCTGATATTTGGTTTATATAATATGAGCTCTACCATTAAAGGCCCTACCACTACCGGCCATATTACCGGCCGTACGCACCCACTACCGGCCACACTCCCGGCCTTACACCCCCAACTACCGGCCGCACTACCGACCACGCACATCCACTACCAGCCACACACCACCGACCACACCGACCACATACCGCACCCGGATGCGCCTCAATTCTCCCCGAGTGCCACACGGTGGCTGTCTTTAAACGAGGCCTCGGAATTAATCCATAGTGGACGATTGATCTGATTGCTGGGTTATTGTGAGATATTGGATTATCTTGGGATTATTTGGTATTGGACTATCTGATTTGGATCATAACGATATCTGAAAAGCAACTTCTCAATCAGCGACATCCACCACAGGACACCATGACATCGCCATTCCCGTTGGCCATTGCCAACACCCCCTCGGGGTACATCATCACCTCTTCATCACCCCTATCTCCACTGGCATCGTCGGCCCTCCTGGTAACCCCCTCCGGATGTTCGATCGTGGACCCAGAAAAGCCCCCCTACACGCCCTCCACCCCCTTCACCACCATCTCCGGCATCCTGGGTGTGCTCCACCTCCGCTCCTCCCATCACCTCATCACCATAGACAACGCGGCAGAGGTGGGCAACTTCCAAGGAAAGAGGATATACAAGGTGACGAGCCATTCGACATTGCAGCTCGACTCGGTGTCGAATGGCACCACCACCACCACCACCACCACCGACGACGACGACCAGCGGTACCTGGAACTGGTGACGGCCCACATTGACCATGCCACGCTCTACTTCTCGTACGACTTTGACCTCACCAGGAGCATTCAAAGCGCAGCGGTGGGAACAGCCAACGCGGGTCCGAACGACGACTTCTTTTGGAACCACTACCTCACCTTCGACATCAGGCAGCTGTGCACGTCGCACCCAGAGGCGTCGCACTTTGTGTTGCCGGTGATCTACGGGTACGCCAAGTTTGTCACGACGACGATCAACAACCGGCGTGTCACGTTCGGGCTCGTCACGAGACGCTCACGGCACAGGGCCGGCACGCGGTACTTCCGCAGAGGAATCGACGAGGCGGGCCGTGTGGCCAACTTCAACGAGACAGAGCAGATCCTCGACGCTGGGAACGGCCACGTGTACGCATACCTCCAGACCCGTGGGTCGGTCCCTGTGTACTGGGCAGAGGTGAACAACCTCAAGTACCGTCCGGACCTGTTCATCTCGTCTGTGCCTGCGACGGCCGCGACAAAGCTCCACTTCCAGCGCCAGGTGGAGCTCTACGGCGACAACTACCTGGTGAACCTGGTCAACCAGAAGGGGTACGAGCAGCCCGTCAAGAGCGCATACGAGCAGGCCGTGGGCGGGCTCGCCGACCCGCGGGTCAAGTACACCTACTTTGACTTCCACCACGAGTGTCGCAAGATGAGATGGCACCGTGTCAAGTTGTTGATCGACCACCTGCAGAAGCTGGGGCTCACTAGCGCCGATTACTGCAGCCTGGACCCTTCGACGAACACGCTAGTGGGCGCCCAGCGCAGCGTCGTGCGCACAAACTGCATGGACTGTTTGGACCGGACCAATGTCGTGCAGAGCACCTTGGCCAGGTGGGTCCTGCAGAGCCAGCTGGAGGATGCGGGGATCATTGGTGCGGGCTCCACTACTTCCTGGGAAGAGGTGGACCCCAAGTTCAACCTCCTTTTCCAGAACGTTTGGGCCGACAACGCGGACGCGGTGTCGCTTGCGTATTCGGGCACGGGTGCCTTGAAGACCGACTTCACCCGCACGGGCAAGCGCACCAAGCTGGGAGCGCTCAACGACTTCCTCAACTCCGCAACTCGGTACTGGAGGAACAACTACACCGACGGCTCAAGACAGGACGGCTACGACATCGTGCTGGGCAACTACAGGCCGTTTGAGTCGGCGGCCACCTCACCATTTGCAGACATGCGCCCGGCCCTCGTCCAGTACATGCCCTACATCCTGTTTGCTTCGCTGGCGGTGCTGTTCACCACCCTCATGTACCCGAGGGGCTCGTTACTGGCATTCAAGAACCTGAGGTTCGTGGCCATCTGTATCTCTGTCGTGGGGTTCTCCTTCCGCTATGTGTTGCGCAACGGCGTACAGTATGTCAACTGGCCCAAGCTCGTGCCTTTGGATTTCCTCACCAGAAGGGAGATCCTTAGCGATGGAAGGTTCTCCGGCGTGAGGTATGAGAGGAAGAGCACTTTTGAGGTGACTGCACAGAGCGAGAAGAAGGAGTGAATATTAGATTAGATTGTTGATAGATATTAGTGTATTTAGATGGAAATTCTACGTCTGCATGGTAATCTACATCTTTGGTAATCTACATCTTTGGTAATCTACATCTTTGGTAGTCTACATCTTTGGTAGTCTACATCTTTGGTAATCTACATCTTTGGAATCCTACATGTCTACACATCCCTTTACCACACATCTTCACCACACATCTTTAGCAACTACTTGTCCCTTATCCTCTTGTCCACTTATTTTATCCCCTTATCTTCATCCCGTAGTCCAATCACCAATTATATACACGTCATACAAATAAATATACACCTCGTCTCCAAATCTTTCCCACCTCTATGTAGCCCACGCGTAATATGCACGTGTCACGCGTCTCTGCATAACGTGTAGCATGAAAATAACGTGCAGAGATAACGTGAAGTGGGGGGACTGAAAAATCAACGGTAATTACACATTTCAGTTGTATATGTCAATATATTGTATATCTGGCTAATAGGTGCTAATAGGTGATAATAGCTTGACAATGGAGTTTGAAGAGGAGGACCCATTTTACATAGTAAGTGAAGCCAAGTGCAGCCAAGTCAAGAGACCTGCAAGAACCCTGCCGTTTGAGGAGACGCATTGACTAACTGGTTAGGACCCCAATGCCCAAGAGGTTTATGAAACACCCGATATACCACAGCCACCGGTGCTTGACACCACCGAGTCAAAAGAGCACCGCAGTTCGATAGATCAAACAAATGTCTCTTCCGATAACAGACTAGTGTTTGAGAATAGCGTGGTTGACCCTTCCACCACCGATTTCAGAGATGGCATCACCACACACACCCGGGGGGGATATACTTTGAACATACTCAAAGAAACGAGAGAGCAGAGGCTGCTGAGGATACGAAATGAGCTGGAGGAGCTCAGGCTCGAGGAAGGGCCTTCGTTGCCTCAGGATGGTGACAGCAGCATTGCTGTGCTACAGTCTCTTCTAGACCAGTTGACCGTTACAGAAACATTGTCTGCCGCTAGTGTGCGCCAGAGCGATATAAATGAGATCTCCATCAAGAAGGATGCCGTGCTCACTGAAAATGAGGACTCCTCCGATCCCATACCCCATAACGTCTCGGGACACCAACTGCTTGCATTGGACGCGAGATTGGCCTCACTGGAGAAGGCCCTTGGATACACCAACAACATCCCGTCTATCGGCGTGTCTCCCTCTATCCAGGGCATACTTAACGACCTCAACCGCAAGCTCGCACTACTGACCAACGATGAGTATTCCGAGCAAATGCAGGCCCATATCCACAAGCTGACCGAGGCAGCAGAAAAGTACTATAATATCCAGCGCTTGAACAAACGGATGCACGGAACCGACAGCACGCAGAACAGCAACGACGTGGAGGTGTCTCGTGACCTCGTCATCAATACGCTATACGGCAAAGTGAAGGCTCTTCCGTCTTTTGAAGAGTTTCTACCCGCCATAATCAAGCGTCTCCAGACTTTACACTCCCTACAAGCCCAAATGGGATCGAGCGTGGATTTCCTCAATGGGGTGGAGCAGCATCTCCACAATTTAAAGGGTGATCTGCACCATTGGGAGGAAAGCTTGGTGGAGGCGGAAAAGAAATACGAGGAAAACAGGAAAGCATTTGAAACAAATAGGCAGGAGGTCATGAAGGAGGTTGACGAGCTCAAGGCAAGAGCAGCCCAATTACAGGCCAATTGATCACATGTTTGAAATCTATTATTTGCACTAGTGATGCCACAAGACCTGATCGATAATAATAAGAAACTACATATGTATATTATCACCACCAATACAGGTCATCAGGAGACTTGTGTATATTTCAAAACAATCACATAACTTTAAGCATTAGTCTCCGACTTGGAGTACACTCGTGCTATCCCGTTTAGACAAGTTTCCATATCCTCTGCATGGCTTTTCTGCTAACACTTAGCGCTTGTACTTAGCGCTTGTGCTAACACTTAGCGCCTGTACTAACACAGCGCTTGTACTAGCACCAGCACTCGCGCTAGCGCTCGCGCTACTTGCATGCATGCAGGATGACTTTTCAGCCTATATGCACTACGCAGAAGGTGTCACAGTGCACTGAAAAGTATGGGGTTTTCTTTGCTCTCTTTCCAAAATTTGGTGGAAACAACATCGAAGGTAATGAACTGATTTCTGAATTGGTCACTCTATTCATCAGCATCGATTTCATTGTCATTTTGCCGGCATTGACAGACTGGCTAACGTTCAAGAGACTTTGCCATCGGAGATCATCAGAATTACACCAGAGTGCCGAATTAACAAAACCACAGGATTATACCAGCAACGATACGCTTGAATCAACGGGCATCATTATATATTCATTGGCCCTATTACGTATACACCCCAAATGTCGTACAACGTTGCGTCCACCTCATCCTACATGCAGGCGATGGCGCCCATGATGGAGGTGTTGAACTCCTTGGCCATAGACAACGAAGACCAGATGTTCAACAAGCTGGTGAAGATACCTGAACTGAAGGATGGGCCTTCTCCGTATTTGCCCAAGTCGGAGTCCGAAGGCGTCAATATCTCCCAAAGGGTGGCCAGCCTGCTGGAAGGTTTCAATTTTGACGATGCTGAGGAAGAGGATGAAGAGTCCAGCAGCGATAACCAAGGCCACTCCGGGAGCGATGACTATAACGACGACCAAGACAATGACAACAACAACAGTGACCTGCAGTATATTAGAAGGCTCTACGGCCAATGTATTGGGATCGCTGGAAGGAGCGGCAATGGTCTGAGTGCAGATCAACTTCTTGAAAGCATCGTCTCGGCTGTTGCCAACAACACCGACGAGAACACCCAGCAGTCGCTGCTGGTGGACATTCTAGGGTTTGATGAGCTTGATACAATTGCAGATATCTTGAAGGAGAAGGAGAAGATCATCTCGGCGCACAGTTTGTACGGATTGGATAGTATTGTCAATAGGATCAATGGGAGGGTTTCCAGTGGTGCTGCCAGTGGTGCTGCCAGTGGTGCTGCAACGCCCTCAGGCCGCGCTTCAACACCCTCAGGCAGTGGCTCGACCCCCCAGTTTATGACTGAAGCGGAGATCCAGCAGCAGGTGTCGGCAAACGCTGCTCGTGCAAGAGACACGTCAGCTCTTGCGAAGAAAGGAGCGGCCTCTTCTGAATACCCTCACGTTTACCGCAGCTATGATGCTGGCAACACGCTGTCTGTGACGGGGAAGAAGTATGTGCTGCCCATGGGCACCACGAGAGAGAGCTATGAGAACTATGAGGAGATTATCATACCGTACCCGGAGGGCGCTTCAGCCTCTTCGATCAGAGGGCTTAACGAGAGGTTCGTGCCTGTTAAAGAGCTGGACTTCCTTTGCCAGGGCACCTTCCGTTCCTATAAGACTCTCAACAGAATGCAGTCGCTGGTGTACGACGTGGCCTACAACACCAACGAGAACATGCTGGTGTGTGCTCCTACGGGTGCCGGTAAGACGGATGTCGCGCTGCTGACGATTCTTCATACGATCAATCAGTTTGTGACTCTGAGGGAGGAGCAGTCCTCGTCTGGCGAAGAAGGAGATCCAGACGCAGAAACATATCTGGACATCGACTATGACTCGTTTAAGATCGTGTACGTGGCTCCTCTCAAAGCTCTGGCAGCAGAAATCGTAGACAAGATGTCGAGGCGGCTCGAATGGTTGGGCATCAAGGTGAGGGAGTTGACTGGTGATATGCAGCTCACGAGGACAGAGATTATAGACACCCAGATCATCGTGACGACGCCGGAGAAGTGGGATGTGGTGACCCGTAAGTCCACGGGCGACTCGGAGCTCGTGGAGAAGGTGAAGCTGTTGATCATCGACGAGGTGCACCTTCTGCACGAGGACCGAGGCTCTGTGATCGAGACGCTCGTGGCTAGGACCCTCAGACAGGTGGAGTCGTCGCAGTCGATGATTAGGGTGGTGGGGCTGAGTGCTACTCTTCCCAACTTTGTTGACGTTGCTGACTTCCTCGGTGTGAACAGGCAGATCGGCATGTTCTTCTTTGACCAGTCGTTCCGGCCCGTACCCTTGAAGCAGGAGCTGCTTGGCGTGCGGGGCAAGGCCAACAGCAGGCAGGCGAAGGATAACGTGGCCAAAGTGGCCTACAAGAAGCTCATAGAGAACCTGAAGCAAGGCCACCAGGTGATGGTGTTCGTGCACTCGCGTAAGGATACCGTCAGCACCGCACGGCAGTTTGTAGAGATGTCACGTGACGAAGGTGAGGCGGACCTCTTTGAGTGCGAGGACCCGGACCTCTACGACAAGATGTCACGTGACGTCAATAAGAACAACCGTAGCAAGGAGATCAAGGAGCTCTTCGGCTCGGGAATCGGCATACACCATGCTGGACTCCTGAGAACCGACAGAAACCTGTCTGAGAAACTGTTTCTGTCAGGAGCCATCAAGGTGCTGGTGTGTACAGCCACGTTGGCATGGGGTGTCAACCTCCCGGCAGCGGTGGTGATAATCAAGGGCACCCAGATCTACAACGCCAAGGAGGGTGGGTTCGTCGACCTCGGCATCTCCGACGTGATCCAGATCTTTGGCCGTGCGGGCCGTCCCCAGTTCGAGAAGTACGGTACGGGTATCCTGGTGACCTCTAATGACAAGCTGGACCACTACGTGAGTCTCATCACCCAACAGCACCCCATCGAGAGTCGGCTGAGTGCGAAGCTCGTCGATAACCTGAACGCGGAGATCTCCCTGGGTACCGTGACCAACGTGGAGGAGGCCGTCCAGTGGCTCGGCTACACCTACATGAACGTGAGGATGAAGAAAAACCCCTTTGCCTATGGTATCGACTGGAGGGAGCTCGCAGAGGACCCTCAGCTGGTGCAGCGTCGTAGAGACATGGTGTGCTCGGCAGCCAGAAGGCTCCATTCCCTGCAGATGATCATCTTTGACGACCGTAGTATGTCTTTCATTCCTAAAGACCTGGGCCGTATTGCCTCCGACTTCTACCTCCTGCACGATTCTGTCGAGATCTTCAACTCGCTAATGGCCCCTGGTGCTACAGAGGCAGATGTTCTCTCGATGATCAGCATGTCGAGCGAGTTCGACAACATCAAATTCAGAGAGGAGGAAGCCAAGGAACTCTTGGAGTTGAAGGAGACCGCTGCACCGTGCCAGATTGCTGGTGATAAGGTCTCGGGTGCCAAGAGCAAGGCAGAGAAGGAGGTGCTGGAGAAGTCCAAGGGCTCCTCGAAGACCTCCTCATCTAAGAATGCCTCGTCTACCAAGAAAGGTGAAAAAAGCGGCGGCGGCGAAGAATCTGACCCCGAATCGGAATCTGCCTCCATCACCTCCCAGCAGAAGACCAACGTGCTTCTCCAGGCGTACATCTCGAGGGCCCTCATCAAGGAGTCCTCTCTCGTCTCAGATACAAACTACGTGGCACAGAACGCGGCTAGAATCTGCCGTGCTCTTTTCCTCGTAGGACTCAACAGAAGGTGGGGGATCTTCACCAAGGTTATGTTATCCCTGTGCAAGAGCATCGACCGGAGGCTATGGGCATTCTCGCACCCTCTGCGCCAGTTCGACAAGGTACCTGACCAGATCATTCGTGCTGTGGAATACAGAAACCCATCGATGGATACCCTCAAGGAGATGGAAAGCAGAGAGTTGGGCGACCTTGTGCACAACATCCGCATGGGAAACGTGTTGTACACCCTGGTTGGCAAGTTTCCATGCTTGGAGGTGTTTGGCGAGGTGTTCCCCATCACCCACAATGTGATGAGGGTGCACGTTACCATCACCGCAGACTTCATCTGGGACGAGCATTACCACGGTAATGCTCAATACTTTTGGGTGGTGGTTGAGGAAAGCGATAAGAGCAGCATCTTGCACTTTGAGAAATTGATCCTGTCGAAGAAACAGGTTCGTCAGATGATGAGAATGAAAGAAAGGGTGTTTAGTAAGGAGCAGAGTGAACGCGAGGAAGGTGAAAGCTCAGAGGAAGGTGAACGCTCACAACAACTCTCCCCAATCAAGAAGCCTCCGTCTTCACAGTCCAACGATGGTTGTGTCCACCTTGACTTTATGATCCCTCTGTCTGACCCGCTTCCTCCTCAGATCGTCATTAGAGCGCTTTCTGATTCCTGGATCGGCTCAGAAACAGTGCATAGCGTCTCCTTCCAGCATCTCATCAAACCTCACAATGAAACCACCCAGACAAAGTTGTTACGTCTACAGCCTTTGCCCGTTACGGCTCTCCACGATCCTGTTGTGGAAGCCATCTATTCGTCTCGCTTCAAGTACTTCAACCCGATGCAGACGATGGTGTTCCACACAATGTACAACACCACCGGCAACGTGTTTGTAGGGTCCCCCACCGGATCAGGCAAGACGGTTGTAGCCGAGCTGGCCATCTGGAAGGCCTTCAAGGATTCTCCAGGGTCCAAGATCGTGTACATTGCACCCATGAAGGCGCTGGTGAGAGAGCGTGTGGATGACTGGAGAAAGCGGCTGTGTGGGCCCGGATCTCCGCACAGGGTGGTGGAGCTGACCGGTGACAGTCTCCCATCTGCGATGGAAATCCGCCAGGCAGATATCATCATCACCACCCCGGAGAAGTTTGATGGTATCTCGCGTAACTGGCAGACGCGTCGATTTGTGCAGAACGTGAGCCTGGTGATCATGGATGAGATCCACCTGCTCGCGAGTGACAGAGGTCCCATTCTGGAGATGATCGTGAGCAGACTGAACTACATAGGCAATAACATAACCAGTAAGCCCGTAAGGCTCCTCGGCCTCTCCACGGCCGTGAGCAATGCCATGGACATGGCCGGCTGGCTCGGTGTGAAGGAAGGACTGTTCAACTTCCCCTCGTCTGTGAGACCCGTTCCTCTTCAGATGTACATCGATGGCTACCCAGACAACTTGGCATTCTGTCCTCTGATGAAGAGCATGAACAAACCAGCATTCATGGCCATCAAGCAGCACTCGCCCAGCAAGCCCGTGCTCATCTTTGTTGCCTCTCGTCGTCAGACCCGTCTCACGGCATTGGACCTCATTCACCTGTGTGGTATGGAGGAGAACCCACGTCGTTTCCTCAAGATGGACGAAGACGAGCTTGCCAGGGTCACCGCAACCGTCAAAGACGATACCCTCAAACTAGCACTCCAGTTCGGCATTGGTCTGCATCATGCCGGTTTGCCCGAAAGCGATCGTCGTATTTCTCATAGCCTGTTCGAGGCCAACAAGATTCAGATCCTTGTGGCCACTTCCACCCTGGCCTGGGGTGTCAATCTGCCCGCGTACCTCGTCATCATCAAGGGAACACAGTTCTTTGACCCCAAGATCGAAGCTTACAGGGACATGGACCTCACCGACATTCTGCAAATGATGGGAAGAGCGGGTCGTCCCGCGTTCGACACGAGCGGTGTGGCCATGGTGTACACCAAGGAGTCCAAGAAGATGTTCTACAAGCACTTTTTGAACGTTGGTTTCCCCGTGGAGAGCAGTCTGCACAAGAACCAGGTCCTGGATGACCATCTGGGTGCCGAGATTGTCAGTGGCAGCATCACCACGAGACAGTCGGCGATGGAGTTCCTCAAGTGGACTTTCCTCTTCAGGCGTATCTACAACAATCCCACCTACTACGGCATCACTGAGAAGTCTTTTGAAGGCGTGAGCAGCTATTTGACCGAGCTGGTGGACCAGAGTGTAGCCCGTCTCACTGACAGTAGGTGTCTTGCCAGCAATGTTGGGGGTGACCGCCTGGTGGCCACCCGACTGTTGGAGATTTCCACCTACTATTACCTCAACCACAAGACCATTGGGAACCTCGTGAAGTCTCTCCATAACGACGGCATCACCTTTAGGGAGTGCCTAGGTCTGTTGTGCAAGGCAATGGAATACAACGAGATACCCACACGTCACGGTGAAGAGCTTATCAACATGGAGATGTCAAGGGAAATGCGGTTCCCAGCTGAGGACTTGGAGTGTGAGTTCATATGGGACCCCCACGTCAAAGCGTATCTGCTGTTGCAGGCATACATGTCACGTGTGGAGCTGCCCATTGCTGACTATGCCCAAGACACCGTGTCGGTGTTGGACCAGTCGCTGCGTATCTTGCAGGCCTATGTGGATGTGTCCGCGGAGTACGGCTTCTTTGGGCCTGTGATGGTGTTCATCAAGCTTATGCAATGCATCAAGCAAGGCATTTGGAATGATGAGAACCAGCTCAACATCCTGCCGGGAGTTACACAGAAGTCTTCTTCGACTACCCTAGCCGAGGTTGGAGCGCTCTCTTCTCGAGAGTTGAACGGCGTTGCTGGTTCGCTGGGTGTGTCCTCCAATAGGAGAAAGGACTTCTTTAGCATCGCAGGCAGTCTTCCCACAGGTGACTTTGTCGTGAAGTCTCAGGCTTCGCCTTCGTCTTTGGTTGTGAGTCTCATCCACCACAACAAACCGCTCAACTCTGATTTCAAGGTGTATGCGCCCCGTTTCCCCAAGCAGCAGAGAGAGTCGTGGTTTGTTATGCTGGTGGATATCAACGGCAAGGAGCTTTTGAGTCTCAAGAGGGCACAGCCAACCAAGGATGGTGGCAACGGTAAAGTGGAGTGCGATCTGGAGGTGGGCACCGACCTCTATGGGAGAGAAGTGGAAATCGTTTGTGTGAGTGATTGTATGGACATCGAGTATAGACAGAGGATCAAGCTTGCCAGTTGAATGTTCTTTCCGGTTTATATGACATATTATTAATAGATATACAAATGCTACTCGAAGAAATCGTCTTCCTGCGCCTTTTGCTGCTTTGCAGGTTTGCCAGTGGTGTGGATCTCCCTCTCTACCTCCTCCTGGTCCTCCAGTAGCGATATCTCCTTGCCGTTGGCACTGGTGTGCTTGCCGGCCAAGATCTGCTCCACATCAATTGCACCCTCCTTCAGCAGCCTCTCCACCTTCTTTTTGAACTCGAGCCTCTTCTTCTGCGCTTCATTGGATGACGCTTCGCCCTCGGCACTGGGGTACAACGCTATATACTTCTCCGTCTTGGGGAAGTGCACCGTATAGCACAGGTCCACCTCGCAGTGCTCCACCAGTCTCCTTGCCTTCTTGATATCCTTCTTGGAGCTCTCTTCTTTGGACTTGAGCTCGTCATGCTCTTTCCTCGCCTGCTTCAACCGCCGCAGCGCCTTCTTCCTTTCAAAGAACCGCACCATATGGTACTTCTTGGCGTATTTCTGTGCTGTGAGGTTCCTCTGCTTATTCTTGAGCTCATCTTCCAATGCCTTGAGCGCTCTCTCGTTAGCAATGCGCACGTCTGACGAAAGGTTGTCCCTGCTGAGAACCCGCGACACATCTCTTATCTTGCGCTTGATTTTGGATATCCCCGAATCCAGCACCTGAGAGATATCCACCAAGGATGACGACTCGTTGTACTTGGGCATTCTGTGCTGTGTGTGCTGACAGTGGAGGTGTGATGCTGCTAGTGGAGATGTGTCGTTGCTAGTGCAAATGTAATTGCCGTAATGCAGCCGGTACAGTCTTATGACTATGGATATCAGTTCAACTCTCCTTCCCACATCTGTCTACAATTTTTATACTCCATACATTTTTCATTCTTTATGCACATAGTTTGAAAAATGATAAAAAAATAAAATCAACCTGCATGATCATCGGGTGGTACACGAAAGATGGAGAAAAGTGTTAATACCAGTAGTGTGATTACCAGATTTAGTAGGGGTCTACTAGTCTCAATAGTTAATTATCGACTCTATTATACAACTCCGTAATAAATAGGAACTAGGATAATCAACCGGGAGGAAACTCTGGGTTGTGGGAATTTCTCGGTTGCGTGAATTTCTGGGTTGTGTGAATTTCTGTCCTTTGTGCTGCTGTCTTGCCAGCCATAGCCCCTAGTTGCAGTCTCACTGCTGTGCTCACCGTGCTCACCGCTCTGCCTCGCCTAATTGCTCTGGCATATGTAAATCTAAACCGGCAACACCCTCACACCGGCAAGCTTGTCGATAAATGGTGACACGAATGGGTGTGAGAGGACCGGGCCAATGAATGGAACGCTCCTGAGAAATTGAACAATCACGGCAAAGAAATCCCCAAACAATGCGAGGATCCCAACACTTTCCACGATGAATCCCAGAAAAGACCTCTTCAACAGGATGAGTATTATCCCCAGTAGGAAACACAGGCTGCCTCTTATCTTTTGCGGCCTTGTGAAGAAGACAATTGTTTTCTGGGGTCCGATGATGAGCACAAGACCAATTATGAAGAGGATCTATTGTGTTAGCGAGCTAATAAACTTATAGGGTAGTTCCCATTGAAAGGATCACCAAGTATCCATTAAAGTATGGCCAAGTTCCTATTAGGACAGGTTCCCATTAGGGCAAGGAGTCACGTTACTTACATTTCCTAGTGCGAGAAGCGCCGAGTCAAAAAAGGCAAGGATGCCAAACACAAAGAACAGAAAGCCTAAAAGGTCAGTATGAACAATTCCGGGTCCGGGCTATGGAAATGGCTTACATACCGCCGGCGGTGAATCCGACACCGAACTCTGCATGATGTTAGTATATAAGAGTGGGAGTTGGCAAGTGGGTGGTTAAGGGAGAATAGCTTGTGGGGCAAAGGTGGCCGTTGAAGTGGGAATTGGCTCTTGCATGTGACCCTTGGGTGGTGGCCAGTATATTGAGTGGATATCCAAGCTTGACGTGAACAAGACATGCATGGGCCAACCGCACTAGTGTAGCACTAGCGCCGACAGACAAGACCTTATGGAACATCAGAACCCGGTAGAACAAACCATGGACGGACCAAACGAGACGCGTAGAACAGACCAAATCAGACGCGTGGAACGGATCACTAGAATCCTCTAATCCCTGACTCCCCGGAATCCCTGGAATCCCTGGAAAGATCATGAATTTATGTCTCCAACCATTGCCGAGAGGGCAACTGCGCGTTGTGCATCATTGAAAGCTCAACTGATGATAAATTTAGAACTCACTCTGTGATTCAGATAGCCAAATCATTATGTGTGGAATTGATATTATCCTGCTTGAGATGTCAGGTGAATCAAAACCTTTTAGTAGTTACGAAATAATCCTGTATAGTACACTGTACAATTATCCTGCACAAGTATTTTGTGCAACTATCGTGTGTACACAAGGAACGGTGATGGCTGCGTGTTGTGTATGTACGTGTTGTTATTGTGTAGCGTGCCAAAGCGTTAGGAGAGAGAGTTGGGAGAGAGAGGGGCGTGCGATCCCAGCTTTAGAGGTATGGTTATTAGCGTGTCTGTGCTCACGCTGGTCTAGCATATCAGAGCCCTGCGGATTTCTGTTGCACCGATTATATGGGAGATGCCATAATAATGTAGGAAGAAGGAATAGGAGGAGGAATACATGAGGATGAAGAGGTGTCCATGCTGGAATTAACTATATTGGACTATACTGAAATTGAATATATTGGAATTAAATATGCTGGAATTAAATATATTGGAATCAACTGTATTGAATCCCTATATTGAATCACTTATATTGAAATAACTATATTCCCACCGGATTGAACACTGCAATTGAATTGCCTATATTGAATTGTCTGTATTGAATTGCCTATATTGTATTAACCATATTGAATTAACCATATTGAATTAACCATATTGAATTAACCATATTGAATTAACCATATTGAATTAACCATATTGAATTAACCATATTGAATTAACCATATTGACTATACTGGACTAGATTGTAATTAACTACATTGGAATCAAGTATAGTGAAATTAACCACGTTGTAATTACTATAGTGAAATTATTCACGAGAATTAGCTATACTGGGCTATGTTCTTCGACTAAACTTAACTGCAACAACAACTAGCCTATCTCGCCGAAATCCAGTCACCCCAAAATCATCCCATCACACTGCCTCTCTTTACTGCTCTGTACATGGCATACAGGTCACAGTTTCCGGCTCCACACGACCGCATCGCCTCCTTCATGCGCACATCTTCTCTTGCGCACCTTCTATGCCGTACCCCTGCAATGTGGGGAGAGCGCACCGGGGAAGGGAGGGAGCTGCTTCGTAGAATATATATCATAGCATGTATATATATATATTTATATATATTGCTGGGACGATTATTGAAATAGTTTTACAGTCATATCATTGACAATTGCCTGGTGAAATTTAGAATGGCAGCTGTTCTAATCCCCCTCCTAGTAGTAGGTGCAGCCGTCAAGATCAGCGAAACCAGAAAGAAGAAGAAGCTTGCCAAACAGAACCGTGCCAGCTCTTTGCCAAACGAGGAACGCTCTGTGCACTACAATAGACGAGGAAGCTCGCGCAACGAGCCCGTGTATTACAATAGATCATTGCCACCATCAAATACTACTAATAACACAACTCAGAACAACAAACCCGCCATGGGCTCCAACGACGACGGATTGCCTTCATACGATGAGGCAGTGAGCGGATCCCTTTATGGTACTCCCACAGGAGGGTCAGCTAGACCCTCACCCCAACCATATTCCTCCGACAACAGCGTGCGGCCAAATGCTCAGCGACCAGTTAGTGGCAGCCCGACAGGTTATGCCACCAGTAGTGGTGCGGTGCCACCTCCTCGCAGAGATGAAAAGAGACCGCCTCAGCCTGCTCCACAGAGACCTTTCAGCAGTAACCATGGTTCGTCTTCGTCATCATCAGCCTCTGGCGCTTTCCCCAAGCTGAATGACGGAGACTCCTACACCAATAACCTCGCGCTCCCTTGGAGGTATCCCAGGGGGTATTTGTGCAAGAAGTGCAACAACACCGGGTTCAAGAAGAAGAACGGGCATCGTTGCAAGGACTGCTGGAAGAAGTTTGACGTGAAGAAGCCTGTGCCCATGGTGCATGCCCCTCCTGTGCCGCCTGCGCCATTGAATCCCAACCTACGTGTAATCCCACCAAACACCAAAGTGTACTTCCCTGGTGGCTACGGTCCCAGTGGACCACCAAGGGTCGTGCCACCGGGACACCCCTCAATAGGCGGTTCTCTTTGTCATAGATGTGGAGGTCGTGGGTTGGTGCACTTTTTTTTGGACGAAGAGACGTGCAACGTGTGTGGGGGTCTGGGTAGAGTGGGAGTCTAGGTGCCCGTGCCTATATGCAGAATGTGTATAAATATTTACAAGTACTACACAATATGATATATAATTTTTTTCGTTATATATCACCAACCAATCAACATGTCGGATCTATTCACTCTAGAAGGGCAGGGCACAATGCACTGCATGCCCTCTGTGTTTCAATGCGCCTGTCTTATCATGGTGTTTCAAAGCACCTGTCTTATCTTGGTGCATCATTTAGCTAACTCCTCAATATACTCACTCTTTATGGTGTTAGTTTTCTCCCCTATTCTTCCCCTAGTTCTTGTATATGCCTTCTCCGTCTATCTCCTTCTAATCCCACTCTATCTCATCCATCATCCGCTCTCATCTCCGCCTTATCTTTGCTGCACCCTCTTGCAGTTAAGGAACATCAGCCCACAGCTTAGAGTTTAGCAGGTGCTAAAGAGAGTGAAGGAATTACCAAGGACTTGGGCCTCGGAGGTTCGGAATGAATTCATTAATTAATCTAGTTTCACATCAAGGGTCTACTTGCCTGTCTATTATTTGGCTCCACACTTGCTAGGGTCTACTGTGGGATCCAGTTGAATATGGCATAGGAACTTGTATACATGCAAGTCTAAAGACTGCCTTCTCTGCATAGCACCCAGAGCCCACTGCATGGGACTCACAGTTAACTGCATGGGCTCAGGCCGTCCGGAGTGATTGCACGGAGACTGTATACAGTAGTGTGGGTTACTAGGGTAGGTTATTAGGGCGAATTATTAGTGCGGTCTATTCAGATATTGTGTGTTCTCCTATGGTGTCTTCTACTAGCTGCAGGTATTGGACATCTCTACTATATATCGTACTTCGTATTAGGAGGTCTCCCACATCCTTGCTACAGTGTCCATCAATGCTTCGTCTCCAAGTCTGCAGACCCATTACACCCCCGTATATACGCGCACTACACACACTACGCACTCTACGCACACCACGCACACTGCACTTTAATACGATCTCCCCACAACGCCAAGCTAATGCCAAGTTCAATGCCATGCCAGTTTCTTCCACATAGATGTCAGCCAAAAAAATATAAACGCCATGTATATGCTCGATAACTGTCACATCTTAATGCCAAACAAAATGCAAGACAAAGTGCCAGACAAAATACCAATGTAATGCCTATTTCTTGTAATGCCTAATGTGAATGCCCATACCATTAATGCCCCTGCCCTCAATGCCCCTGCCTCAATGCCCTACCCGCTTTACCTCTTCTGTGCCGAACCGCGGGTACCGCCGAGGCAGCTTGATTCTACAAAGGCAGATTTGTTCCGCGCAGGCAGTGGTTGCGTGCCACCAATACACCCTCTCTACACTCAACCGCCTGCAACTGTGACCGCACTGTGTGCTCTATCGGCTGCCTGCGCTTGCCTGCGCTTGCCTGTGCTTGCCTGTGCTTGCCTTGCGTTTGTTCTGTTTCTGCGCCTGCACCTCTGCCTGTCGCCCAAAGTGCCGTGCGCGGGGATTTCCGAAGCTGTGCATGGGTCATTCTGTAATTTCTATGTGTTCCATATTGGTCACCTGTAATCTCTATGTGTTCCATATTGGTCACCTGTGATTTCTATGTTCCATATTCACCTGTAATTTCTGTCTGTTCCATCTTGGTCGCGCTGTGGTTTCTATGGCAGCCAGAGAGCTCCCAACAGAGGCCGGAGGAGCCTGGTGAATGGCCAATAGGACTGGGGCCGCCGCGTATACGTTTAACTATGCTTAACGGCACCGTGTTCACTGTGCACACTGTGTGTTCTCCGTACAATATGTGTCCTCTGTACAGTATGTGCCCTATGCACCATCAAGGCTCCAGCGGATGTTGCACCCGCATTTTCAAGTAAGGTTTTGGTGCATTAAGAGGTACATGAGGTTTCAGGCTAGCCGGTTGGTTGAAGGTTTAGGTTTAGGTTAGTTGGTTGACGGTTGACGGTTGAGGGCAGTTGACTTCAACGGGGACAATTAGGATCAACTGGGATCAACTGGAACCAACTGGAACTGACTGGGATATCTGGAATCAATTGGCACCAACCTGATCAAGGTCGGATTGGGAACACTCGTCTCCTTTTCTTTATTGGCTCCATAGCGTAGCCTTTGTAGTATAGACTGAGGCAAATGGAAGCTGTCTGTAATAGGGGGCTAAATTATTAATATCTCGATTGTGTCAAATACCCCATTCCTACTCATTTTTTATGGCACAAATTTTATATATAGCATGGGGCCGCCCATTCACTAGGAATCCTCGACACCTCATGTGACTCACAGGTAATATACCACTAGCACCTGTAATACCATGCAAGAAACGTGTGCGCATCGAGGAATATAATAACTTGCCACCGTAATGTTAATATTCTTTTCACCGCACTAATAATATGTTTCTTTTGGCCCCAAAAGAAATGTTCTATATACAGTAACATCCCTTGCTCCCTGGTGTAGTCCTATTCTAAATGCCCCTCCTCTGAGTGAAAAGATGTGCAGGATCAGCTAGGACATACACTGCTAGATCAGTGTGATTACAGGAAGTCATATGATTATACCCTTGATGTCTATCTTAATCAATTCAATTCCTGATGAAAAGTAAAACCTTTCTTGAAACCTTGAGAGTATCTGCAATTACACCTCCTAGGTGCGGCCCGTTCTCAACACCTTGTTACTTGCTTCAACACCTACCTCCCAACAATTACCCCACATAAATGCGGACCATACCGAGGCAATGGTATATATTACCTAATTTATTTGTAACATCAATCATATAACAACAATGACCAGTCAAAACAAGTCTTATCCATCAAACCCCGGAGACGATAAGAACCGGCTTCTCTTGCACCTGAGTGCATGTCTACTCCACAACTCGTAAATGATACGGTATAAGAATGACGTATTGATCTGTAGAGCTTTACTTGTAGACATTTACAATAGACACACAGTAAAAATTAATCAAACTATTATTTGAAACGCAACTGAAAACAATTAAATAAACCTCTAGCTCGCTTACTCAATGTAGGCACAGTGGTCGTAGTTACCACCAACGTTGTTACCCCACCAGGTTGGGAAGTTGTAGGACTTACCAGAAGCACCAAACACAGCAAAGGAAAGGATGAACACCATGACCTGAGCACCACCAGTAAGACCACCGGCGATAATGTAGTTGTACTTCTTGAAGAACTCTGGCTTGTACTTTCTGAGGTACCACTGGGACCAGAAAGCAACGAGGAAGAAGGAGGTAATGGAAGAGTTGACACCGACACAAAGCCATCCAATGTACCAGACCATCATAGGAACGTTAATCCAGTTGAAACCAACCTTTGGCCAGATTCTGTGGCAGATGTAGAAAGGAACAGGAGTGACAAAACCAATGAGGAAAGAAAGTGGAACCCACTGGTATCTGGAGCCAACAGAGTACATCTGCTTGGCAAGAGCACCCCAAGTAATACCCTGGGTGTTGTACTGCTGCACGTTCTGACCGGACCAGATATCAGTACCCTCAATGGATCTGAGAATGTCAGCCTGGTTGTCAACGATGGAAACCATCATGATGTAGTTGAAGATAGAACCGATAAGGGTACCGACAATCTGGGCAGAGAAAGTAGATCTTGGAGAAAGCTTCAAGTACTGAGCCTGCTTCAGGTCCTGAAGCATAGCAAAAGCCTGCTGGACAGAGTTGTAACCGTAAAGGGTGAAGAACATGTTGGCCATTGGGTTACCTGGGTGCAAGTAACCACCAATCATCTGGATGATAGTCTGCATCTGGGTACCACCAAAACCGAACATACCAACGAGACCACCAAGGGCAGCCGTGAAGACGAAAGCAAGGAGAATGGAGATGATGAAAGCCCACCATGGAAGACCGGTGTCACCCTCGTAAATACAGACAAGAGCAACCATCATGGAAAGGAGAAGACACAAAATGTACCACCACTCTGGAACCTCCTTGTAAGCAAGGATAGCTCTGAAATGTGGGTCGTCGCAAAGCTCTGGAATGGAACCATCTCTGTTGAGTCTGGAGTCTCTTCTGTTAGCACCCCAGAACTTCCACTGCCAGTTCTTGTAGTCGAAGGTTTCCTTGATGTTCTTTGGGAAGAATGGCTCAAAGATAACACTAACAGTGTCCCAGTGGTAGAGGTACATGTGAGTGAAGGTGGCAGCAATGGAAAGGTTGGTGGCAATGAGGTAGACAGTGTAAGTTGGGGTCATGAAAGGAACACCAACCTCGTTAAGAGCAGTCACGTTCAAGTCGTTGTGAGCGTTCAGAATCAAACTCTGGTTGAAGAGAACAAAGTTGTCTGGGGTGGAAGCAGAGGTGTACAACTCCTGGGAAAGGAATGGGAAGTCAAGACCGTGCCACACATTACCGTAGTACAAACCAAGGAAGACGGAGATACAGAGAATGTAACCCCACAGGTTGTTAACGATAGCAATCAATGGGAAGGCCATTGGGTTACCAGTACCGGCAACGTACTGCCAGTCAAAGCAGAAAGACAGAACACCAAGACCTTCGTTACCGTTGGTTCCACCGAAGAATCTGGAAACGAACCCACTGTGTGGGGCAGCAAGACATGGGATAGAAAATCCAATGAGAAGTGGGAAAATGTACTCAGGAACGATTTCCCAGAAGAAAATGATAAAGAAACAGATGTAGAAAATCTTAAGCTTCTTACCGTCACCAGCAGCCTTGTCGGCGTGAAGGGTCTGGATGGTAGACACCTGTGGAAGCACAAGTGGGTAGAACATCTTGGTGGGGTAGAGAAGCATTGGTCTCAGAACTCCGAGAAGACCATAACCGAGAATCTGGGAAGAAAAAAGAAGGAAGATACCAAGACCCTGGGAAACGTTGGAGTTGTACCACAATCTCTGAACAGCAAGCACCTCAGTACCGAGGGCAGAGACGGAAGCAGAACCAGACATGATGACAATGGCAGCGTGCTCCTTGATGTTGAATGGGTGTGGGTTGAGGAAGTGCAAAACTGGGTCCATGAAGGAAAGGGCGGCGAATCTGGACTTGGATGGAATGAAACGAGCCATGGCCTCACCGAGGACGAAGGCAATCATAACCAAGAAAATACCAGACACCAAAAGGGTCTGTGGCTTGAAGTAGTAGATTTCACCAAGGACAGAACCGAAAATGGAGATACCGACACCGAGGAAAACGGATCTGAGAGTCCATGCGTTGAGCGATGGGTCATCGGAAGAATCGAAAGCGTTGGCAACGATATCCTCGTTGGAGAGAAGGTCAACCTTCTTGGAGAGGTCGTTAGCCTCCTCAAGGTATGGGGCAACGTAGCCAGCTTCGACACCAACCTCTCTCTGGGTGTTTGCAAAGTCTGCTCTCTTCTCATCGAGAGAGTCTGGGCTGTCATCCGAAGATGGACCAAGGACAACCTGGACGTCATCGTCCGAGGTCTTCTTGTCCAGATCGTATTCGTGGTCGGACATTTTCTGATGGACACTAGATTGGGAAAATAGTGGGACGAATTCAAAAGGAAATCATTAACTTCTACAAGAGGGGAAGAAGGATGTATTTATAAATTGCAAGGTGCCGAGGGTGGAGAAGAGAAAGAGATCACGAGAGTGCATTTTGCGATAAGCAAATCCTCGTGCAGAATCCCCTCAGCATGACGATTCCGATTGTGATGCGGGTGATGCATTATCAAGGTCGATAGCGCAAGAGACACCGACGCACGATTCCCCAAGGAGATCTCCTCGTACCGTTAACCGGCACAAATTACTTTGAAAGATGCAATGGTAATTTTCAAGTGGCATCACTCTGTTTTGCGAGCCCAATAGCCGTCCAAACCTGTGGTGATGTTCCATTTCACCATTCTGCATACACTTGGCAATAGTTTAATTTGCAGATTTTCTGTGTAATTATGCACTCCCATATGCACGATATGCATATAGGCGGTGCCGTGCACTGTGCCGTGTATAATAGTGTGGTATCCCGTTTTCAGAACCGCAAAAATGCACCAATTATTTTTTTCCAGATGCAAAAAGAAATGTCGCCGTGGGATGGATATGTAGGTACATCCGAAAAGAAAAGAGCAGCCGTCTCTCTATGTTGCTGATGTGCTTTGCTACTGTGACCCAGCTGCCCAGCTATTTTGACTATAGACGGTTGGGTGATTTTTTTTTCTTTGCACTATCAATAGAGGCATTATTACATTTTCGCTAACGCCTGCTTTGGCGGCTAAAATTCTTTTTTTTCTTAGGCATTATAGACCGTCATCTACAGTGGTATTATTAAGAAAGACGCTACATCAGATAAAAGAAATACATACCTCGAGGCAGATGCTGTAGGCAGTCAATCAATCAACCAAGAATATAGCCAGCCGTTCGATACGTGGGTTGGGCAGCCCCCCCTCTCTCTCTGTGCATTTCACTTTGCTCTGCATTGTAGGCGCACAGCATAAGCCCTTGTGCAAGCTGCCTGCCACTTTGCGTCTGTCTTGCGGTTTCTTTTTCCCAGCTAACAGCTTGGCTTAGGGGGAGAGAGGAGAACCCGCCTTAGCGAACGCTGCCTTGGAACCTAACACTTTTTCCGAGCCATACATGGTCATCGGGAGAGAGCTACACTGTGGTGCGCTGTGGTACGCTGTGGCCCTACGTACGCTGCTGCTACTGTTGCTCCTTTGAGCCATCTACTTCCGGTAATCTGCGTGGACATATTTATTCCATGTTGGAACAAGATAAACCGGCCTCACCACCGTATACTGCTGGCGGTGCCCAGTGTCTACGGATATTTAAACTATATATCGTAATCACAAACAGATAGGCGAAATACTTTATTTTTGTTCCTCTGTGCCTCTGTGTGCCTCCTATTGACTATTGTTCTCCTCACTCCTTCACGTACTGTGTTTGCCTCGGCTCCGCGTTGATTGCATCACTCCACTTACCCATCTCTCCCTCTGGCCCCTCCCTTTGGCACCTCCCACTGGCATTTCCCTGGGGCCCCCCTGCCCAACGGGTTGCGCTCCATTGCTGCGTTGCACACGGAAGCTGTTGCCGTCTGACACTCCTGAAAGCCTATTTTCCCACTCCACCCAGAAAACCGTATGGCTCTATTTGCCTTAGGTCGTGCGTTGTGCATGCATCCATGCATGCACCTAGTGCTCACTATGCCCTCTCTCGAGCCTCTTGGCGAACACAGCACCGTTTTCCTGTCATGCATCTCGTGCATCCCGGCGAGTCGCTGCCAGCTGGGCGTATGGCTCTGGGTGCAGTTTATGTATGCAAGGTGTATGTATACTAAGGCATTATTTTGCGCCTGGCATCGTGGTTTTGGGGACGATTTCTCTTGACGAACGGCAAAACTTTGTCATGTCTGTTCAGACCACCATGCACAGGTGAAGGATAATCTTCAACAATCCACGGGAAGAGTGCCAAAGAGGTGGGGAAACGGGCTTTGCATCCGATCTCGTATCGGATGCGAATCGCGGTAAGGGTTTAGCTTTTGGACTGGGAGTGGAGAAATCGGGCAAGTGGGGGGGCCAAAGGGGACTTCACCGCGCAAAATTTTCAGAGATCAAGATGTTCAAGAGATCGATCGTCTGATGAAGACATACGGACACGATCTACAAGTTGACTGTGTAGTCACTATGTGTTGGTAACTGTATTGATAACTGAATACTGTAATGTCATCGCAAACTATTGGTATACCTCTATATGGTAAGGTCATCACCGGTTTTAATCGTTTAGCCTAAAAGCCTGTGGACCCTAGCCTAATGTCAGACATGATCAAGAAAGGCGAGTGCAATGCATCTATGACGTGAACCGGCATAAGCCTTGATCTCAACCTCGAGTTAGTGCGATGGCCATGTCGGCACACCCTACGGCTACGCTGTCTGCTGGCTACAGCCTCTCCAACTACTTCTGGGCAAACTCGAGAGTTTGGTGTCAATCCTACTCCTTAGCCGAGTTAATGCATTGCATCGGTATCTGAAAAAAGGCACACACCATCATGTCAAGCGGTTCAACCAACTTGCCCTAAACGATCCAAGCCCCATCGCATACCGTCTCCACGCGTAATGGTTTCTCTCTCCCTCTCCCTCTTTCACTCTCTGAACACGGCAAAATCTGATAACGATAATGCAATGTACGGTTTAACCTTTTGGGAAAGGGGTTTTGCCAGTTGCCGAAACACGATAACACGTAGTTTGGGGAAAGCCAATGCCATGCAAGCACCACACCCGCACCACTGTACGTTACTATTGTCTCTCCCCACCTTTTGAATCCCCTTCCCCTTATCCCAGCAGGAATTCCATCCTTATCCAAGAGGCTCCTCCTTTGATGGCACTACCCGCATAACCCGCATATTGACCCCGATCGTACATCTAATCGTACAGGAGCCACACAGCTGAGGGCATGGACATACTCTGCCTGAGGTATCCGCATGGTAAGACGGTGGAGTCTCATGGAGCGGCTCTTTGTATGGCTCTCAGTGGCTCTCAGTGGTTCTCAGTGGCTCTCAGTGGTTCCGTGAGTGGCTCTATACAAGCAATCTCAATCCAAGTGTGTGTGTTCACTCCATATGGTGCGTTCACTCCCTCTTGGCAGCAACGCACGGTGCAGATGTGCGTGTTTTTGCGTGCAAGAGAAGCAAGTGAAATGTGTGTCATTTGACGCCAATTAATTGAATATCCATTATGATAGCCACCTGGTATACCAATGGAGGTTGCCTATGTGGGCATGTATCTTATGTCTCCATTGCTGTGGCACTGTAGCGAATGCTGCACTCTCCTTAACATCTCCAGGCATCTACTGTAGAACTCCTCCATGTCAATATTCCCAGCAGATGTACGGCTGCATCAACTCATACATCTTACCCGAATTCTTGCTGTCTCCTGTCCTGTCTTCCATGAGGCGGCCCATTCCAGGTGGCTGTTCTGTCCCGTCGGCCCCTCGAGTTTGCCAAGCGGCCGAGACCCACCCATATCGCCCTATCTTAGTCACCCTCTCTGCTCGGTCACATTCCTTTGAGAACTCTGTTGGTGGAAGGTACGGTGGTGGCTGATAAGGTGTTAGTTAGGGGCTTATAGATGATTACACTCAACCTCTGTGTGTGAAGGGGCTTGACGACGGTGAAGTTGCTGTGTTGAAACGGCCACCACTCATATCCCCGGAGGGCTATGAACAGCGAGATGCTAATATCGGAAGCTCGGTTGACGTAGACGTAGATGTAGAAGGTTCGCATAAGCGATATCTAGATAAGGCATGATAGTAATCGGCAAGGGCCACTGGTGAAGATGGTTGGGTAGCCAGATAAGAGGAGGCAGCAGCATGGCTATCTCTGATAACCATCTATCTGTTTGGTCCTCTCTGTGATAATAGGCCAATAGCTTCCGGTTCTGATAGCATGACGCTGGTCACGGTAACTCCTGCCTTCTCCCTCTGGGCCTTCCTCTGGGCCTCCCGTTCGGCTATCAACGCTTTCTAACGGTAATGAGTGTGCATGAAATGACGATGATAGGCGCTTTCTCTGCCAATCCAAGTAGTTGTCCAACGCAGATGGTCAGTGTAATTCCAATGTGAGAGAAGCAAATACCAAATCTGGTGGATAGCAAGTCCTGTGGACAGGTATCCACTACGATAAGGCAATCAACTGGGCAACCATCTGGGACATGTTTTGGTGGTGTGATGGACCATAAGGCACTGGATGTATAGGCAACGCACTGGTTATGGGGATGGTGTATAATCCAGCCAGTAAGAGAGGTGTGATAATAGGACACCATGTGATCATACGGTGGGGCCAGAGGGCACTGTGAGTGCCGTTTAATGGCAGGGTGTAGTGACGATTTCAAGGCACTAACTGTGGCAATCAAGTTCGTGACGGCCAAGTGTAGTTGGCATACCATGTACACGTAGGTTATCCTCAGTTGCAGGGGGATATTGCTTCCCGATAGGAGTTTCGTATTCGTAAGCGTGTCCTGTGAAATGCCATCCACACCAGTATTGGCCTCGGTTGCTGGCTGTGAGTTGGATATAGAATACTCTTAGACATTCCACCATCTCCATGTTGGTACTGTCTCCATGTTGGTACTATCTCCACGCTGGTACTATCTCCACGCTGGTATTATCTCCAAGTTGGTACTACCTCTATGTTGGTTATTGGTACTATCTACATGTTCGCTGTTGATGTGGTCCCAGGATGGCTCTTCCTGAGATTCGTAAAATGGTCATCTAATCTACTACATCTCTATAACATCTCATAAAGGAGGCTCGCTTGAGCAGATAGGAACAACAACAATCGAAAGAGAGGATATGGTCATGAATTCTATGAGCATTCTATGACCTAGGGAGGTCCTTGTCAAGCAGTGGGCAATCAGCAAAGTGGCCAATGTTAGACTGCATTGTATCTGATCCTGTCGCGTGTTATGTTGAGCAGTTTATACAAACAGTTCACTGTCCCTTCTTCTGAAGCAATCAGCATCTGGATGCTTGAATGTTCCTCACTAGTGCTGACCTACATAAGCTGACGGCAAGTAAACACACAACTAACAGGTAGCAAAAGGATATTTTCTCTACACTGTTTCTTCTCGATATGCACTTGCATAACGATGATAGAGTTAACCAACACCATCTCTCGTTGAACTCTGTTTTTATCGGCAAAGAGTATAGAAGAGCCTATAGCTAGATTGTCCCTCGTGCATTAAACCATGTAGGATCATCTTAGAAGCAACACATCTATTGAACTCTAGATAACTAAAACTTGCCCTTCATCTCCGGGATGTGGGTCAGTACCTTACCTGTTTCCAAGTACTTCTCTAAGTTGGTAACAACCAACTCCTCCATCTTCTTTGTAGTTTCAATGGTCCAGGTACCCATGTGAGGCAAAGCAACCACATTTGGCATGGCCAACAACTCAGCCGGAACATCTGGCTCATTCTCAAATACGTCAAGACCAGCAGCAGCAACCTTTCCTGACTTGAGCTCCTCGATCAGCACCTTTTCATCAATCACAGCACCACGTGCAGTGTTGACGATGAAGACGCCCTGCTTCATCTTGTCAAAGGCAGCCTTGTTGATGATATGCCTGGTTGCTGGCGAGAGGACACAGTTGATCGAGAGAACATCACACTGGGAGAGAAGCTCATCAAACGACACGTATCTGGCGCCCTTCTCCAGCTCTGGGCTGAGACGAGTTCTGTTGTAGTAGATGATTTCCTTGAAACCAAACGAAAGAGCACGGTCTCTAACAGCACGTCCAATACCACCCATGCCAAGAATGCCAACGGTGAGTGCCTCAGGGCCACGGCCAATGGGGGTACCGGCACTGGCCTGGCCCACCCATTTACCCTCCACCAGAGACCGTCTTCCCCATTCAAGGTTACGGATGGCACCCAGCATGAGGAACATATGGACATCAGCAGTGGGATCGCTCACGAGGTCAGGAACGTTGGAGATCTGGATGCCCTTCTCCAGCGCAGCAGCCACGTCAAACTGGTCATATCCAGCAGCACAGTGACAAATTGCCTTAAGGTTGGGGGGTAGGGCACTCAGGAGCTCCTCATCAAACAACCCGGTCTGGTCTACGGATTCATACGTTCTACCAATGGCTACGGCATCTTTGAACTTGGTCTTAAGGTCGTGGATGAACTCCTCTCTGTCCTTACTCTCCACGTTGACGACAGTTGCTACATTTTCGAGGTCTTTCCAAGCCTGCTGGGCATATTCGATTACCCCAAGGTTGAGGACGAGTGGTTTGGTCATATTGGAGAAATGTCGAGGGAGAGCACGTAGAAAGCTCCTTGGGGCTGTATAGACGAATGAGGAAATGTTGGAAGATATTGGGGTGGTATAGTGCCAAAGAACGTTATGACCCGTATGAAAAATGGCAGACTAAGGCAACACCAAAGCGGACTGTTCTCTCTCGTATAACAGGGGGGGCAGCAATACCAGTGTAGGAAACCCAATGAATATCGGGATTGATGGATGAATTGGGCTTAAACGGATAAGCAGGGTATGAATTTTCAAACTGATCAGATGAGCAGAACGTCACTCTAGTGTTGATATCCTAGAGTCTTGATGCTGTGTATCGGTCACAGGTATCAATGAGTGGTAGTATCACAGAGAGAATGTGACTTTGGTGATGTGTGAAATATTGAACACTAGATGTGTTATCTTGCTGAAAGCTGTGTGGGAACAGATCGAGCAAAAACTCTGTGTGTATGGCTAGTAGTATGTGGTGTCTGGTAGATGAGTCACTGGTGTGCAGTGTTCTGGCTCTCTATCCTAGTACAAGTAGAATATTGACTGATGGAATGATGCTATGAGGCAGTAGCAGTTATCAACTTATCAATTGGGGGTGCTGGCCACCATTCTTATCCATCAAACCGTGCCCCACAATACATATATATATCAACCTCCCATCCCCTTCCCCCTCTGTTCCTGCCTCTCTCGCCTATTGCCTAATCGGGGTTAGCCGATCGGATATAGGAAACCGCCCGAGGTGCAAGGGTCTTTTTCCCAGAGTTTCTTAAGGCACTGGAGAACAAAGGAGAGGCTACAAAGAGAAACTACAAGAAAGCAGAATATCGATTCCATATTTCATATACAGATCATTCCGGGTTGACCTCATCCTCATGGGATATTGATATTTAAACACCTTATCATTATCTCCAACAGTTTGACTCTCCCTCTGTCTCTCCATAGTTAAGGAGTTCCTTACAGTATTAGGCGCAGAGTAGTAAGCGAGCGCTTTAACTGTGGCAGTCGTTCGCACCTAATTTATAGTGCGGCTCACTATGCTTATCATTGCCTATTGTGGTAATGGCCGATGGGCACTAAACGGGTAAGGGACGCCGAAGACGTAATGGATCGGAGATAAAGGAGAGGTGAAAAATAAAGGAGGTGCTACCCTAATGGGTTGTCGATTGGACATTGGGCAAATCAATTTGAGCAAGGTGGTGATCATGTTAATGAATAAATAGTCACTCTATATATGAATCGTAGATTATAGTAGTTTACTTGTTACATACATTGTCATAGTTACAGTATACCAAGCAGGTACAGTTAGAGCACAGTTGTGATTAGTTCAGTGCTGCTGATTTTCTTCTACACACAACGGAGCTGAAAAATTACACCCCCAACTGAATCTACCATGTCCAACATAGTAACCACGGTGGAGACCCATACATGTGGCGCCCCATTTCGTATTGCCATCACGGGCATTCCCAAAATGCCAGGCAACACAATCCTCGCCAAGAGGAAATGGATGCAGGAAAACTACGACGGGATCAGATCTGGCCTCATGCTAGAACCAAGGGGACACCCAAACATGTACGGTTGCTATTTGATCCCACCCATCAGCGAAAAGGCAGATTTCGGTATCATCTTCATCCACTACTCGGGGTATAGTGATTTTTGTGGGCATGGGACCATAGCAACTGCAACTGCGGCAGTTGAAATGGGGTGGGTCCCCAGGCAAGTCCCTGAGACGAAGGTGACATTTGATGCTCCGTGTGGTTTTGTCGAGGCAATTGTGGAATTCGATGGTAAAAAGGTGGGCAAAGTGCGCTTCAAGAACGTGCCGTCGTTTGTACACAGTTCGGATGTTGTTGTGACAACTAAGAATTATGGTAAAATTAAGGGAGATGTATGTTTTGGTGGTGGGTTCTACTTCTACGTCGAGGAGAGCGATTATCCTCACTTGGGGCTGAAGGTCACCAAGGAAAACGTTCAAGCACTACAGGCATTTGGCGACGAGGTGAAGAATGCTCTAAATCAGCAACACCAGGTGATTCATCCAGCAGAGCCAGGTCTCACTGGGGTCTATGGTACGGTGATAAACGGGTCCCCAATCAACCCGACTTCGACACAGGCCAACTGCACTGTGCTAGGGCCTACAATGGTGGATAGGTCACCTTGCGGGTCGGGAACTTCTGGAAGAACAGCCCAACTATATTTGAGGAAAGGCAAACTGAGAGGAAAAGATGAATTTCTCAAGAACGATTCTATCTTGGGCACGACTTTCATAGGCAAGGTTGTAGAAACCTGTAGCGTGGGAGGTGTTGAAGCGATCATACCTGAAATTCAAGGCAGGGGCAGCATTCTGGGGACAGCGCAATGGAGGATAAACGATGATATTTTATTAAATGAGGGCTTTTTGTTATAATAATAGTTTTTTTTTTTTTTTGCAATTTATTTTATTAAATTTTCAAATTGTCAAATTTTTAATCACCACGATGACCTTCATTTCCACGAGAAAAATCCCGAAAGGTGAGTGATGCAAAATATATTTCTCTTCTTGAAAATCACTTCAAACAATAAAATGAAATAGTAATAATAATTTTCATTTACAACTGCTTTTTGGTTGAAGTCCAAAGTCTCATACAAGGGTGTCTTTTCCTTGGATTGGCTACCCAGCATATTCTTAGTAATATAATATTAAGAATATAGACAAAATAATTTTATAACAACTTATCCAGGCTATACAATCCAAAAGACGTTCTCTAAACTTTAGTCTCCTTTTGACTACCACTACCACTATTACTCGAGAGCTCCTCATCTATCATCACAACCTCACCAAGGTGGTCAACTGTCTCAAGAGAGTCCAGGTTGGACTGTGGTCCATGGAAGTGCTTGTACTTGTAGGTGTAGAAGTACACCATAGCCAGGATCCAGACTCCACAGTTGATCACCACTGTATAGTTCATGGTGGTTGGGGTGACGGTTCTGGAATCTGGGAACATAGAGATGATGATGACGAAGATGATCCAGACAACGGTAATCCAGTTCACAATTGGACTCCAGAAGTCACCCAAGTAGAATGGCCCGGGCTTGAACTTGGCTTTCCCAGAAGTCATTCTCAGGAGCACTGGCATGCCCCAAGCCAGATAGTTACCGGCAACAGCAAGGGAGAAGAGGGCATTAGAGGCAGCTGGACCGGCCAGAGTAAGCAATCCAAGTCCCAGGGTGATCATTCCGGCAAAGCCAATGGCACGGAGAGGCACCTTGAGACGTTTGTCAACAACCTTGACGTATCTGGAGAAAGGAGTACCATTGTCACGAGCAAAAGCCCACACCTGTCTTGAAAGAGCAGTCAAAAGAGAGGCTCCCATGAGAAACTGGCAGCAGATGAGCAAAACCATGAAGGCGACTGTCCACCTCTTTCCAAGGGCATCATAGACCACTTGAGCCATTGGGAAACCAGTTGGAGTGGTGAGAACAGACTCAACATTAGACGACATACATGCCGCAACGCAGATGCAGATGGCCCACCCCACAATCACACTGACTCCAATGGCACCCATTATCCCGATTGGAATAGAAGTGGAGGCATTCTTAGCCTCCTCAGACATGTGGACACATGAGTCAAATCCACCAATGGTCCAAATTGCCGTCATCATCGACAAGATAAATTGCCATCCAATTGACCAATCGCTAAAGTTGTCAATCTTGGTGAAGATGAATTGGGCGTCATTGAAGCCCTTGTTTTTGGCAGCACCAACTGGGACAGCAATCAGGAAGAAAATGACGAGACCGGTGTTACAGATCATACTGGTGGTTTGGAGCTTAGAAACTGCCAGAGATGAAACACAACTAATGGCGATATAGAACACCAGGCCACAGCAAAACACACCAAAGATCTTCTCAACAGTGATGTCGAAGTTTCCATCCATGTTGATGTAGACGGTGGCCAGCACCTCTTCTGCAAGTCCATAGTTGACAGAACAGAAACCTCCGGATAGTGATAAAGTATTGGAAAGACCAATCAGATAAGAGAGCTGTACGCGGTACTTGTCTGGAGCATAGTAGAATGTCCAGTAGTAGAGCCCTCCACTTGTGGGGATGGCGCTTCCAAGTTCACTCATGGTGACACCAATGAGAAAGATGAAAAACCCAGAGATTATCCACGTCCAGGTGAGACCAGCTCCACCTGAGACCAGTGCCAGACCAGCTGTACTGGAAATGGAGGGAAGAACACCCATGATAGAGTAGGCAACACCGAAAACCTGCAAAGTAGAGAAGGTTCTCTTGAGCTCCTGTTTGTAACCAATTTCCTTTAGAAGGTCGACATCGTCAGACACCTGACGAGCATCGATCTCTCTGAGGACCGACTGGTTAGAGCGGATTGCGTCGATCCTTGTCGAAGTGATTGATTTAGTGGCTTCCAACATGATGATGAAGTGTATAAAGAGTATGGAAGGATAAACACAGACTCTGCAACATGCCTCCAATACTACACTACGGCGTTTACACTACGGATATAATAGGGATATTTCAAACTATTTATAGATCCAAACTGATGACAAAATTCACTTATCGCCTTCAGGGAATGAATGGTGTTGTTGCCAAGCCCCCTCCGTCATCTCTGATCTATCACGTCAGGGGCCTTACCTCCAGCCCGATCATCTATCAGGCCCTGGATTAAACGCTGAACCGCTCAATTAACTTCTTGATTGGGTTTATAGATCGCATTTTGACACCTTTAGTTTCACTGAGGCTGCTACATTATCCATTCACGAGTTTTATTGCGTAGGAATCATGATGAGAATGGAGGCTGGGGTATGGTTTCCAAGGTTTCTCCCGATAAGAAGGGTACGTTATCTGCCCTGATGCAAACCACTGAATGCAGATAAGTCAAAGGATCCAAATCAGGAAGGATTTACCTCTGAGTCAGCGTCTCGTCGGCACCTCGGGGAGTAACAAAAATTGATCAAGGCAGTGTGGTTGAGGAGTGTTGGTAACCAATCAACCAACCTATCATACTTAGTGGAAAAACAGCAGACGATATATCAGCGAAACGAGGCATCTTTTCATCGATGAAAAGGCTTAGTCTAGGATGGATGTTCTCTCACATTGGAGCTTTGCAGTCGATTTGCTGCAGTCGATTTGTTTAGGTACTGGCGGAGAGGTTTTTGATGTATCTCTAATTTGATTCCATCGACAATCAAGTTTGACAACCAAGTATGATGCTCTAGCATGGATAAGTCCGGTGTTTCCCGTGATACAGGATGGATAATTTACCCGTTGTGGTTCTGCCAGACGGACCAAGCTCCTGAGATGGGAGTGGCAGTAGGGGGCAACCCGTGTTTTATCCACTATGAGCACCCTTCTTGGCATTCTGATCACGATAAACTATCTACCGTGGATATTCTGCGTTGCCAAGATATAATCATCTAGGCTTTTCAGTTATCTACCGTTTTAGCCCATGCTGTTCCCCCTCAAAACGGCCGCACCTCCTCCGCCTTCTTATCGGGTGTTTATCGTGCATTCTTTATTCCGGATTATGCAGGTGTGAGCGCTCCAAGGTTGCACATTGGGTAATAAGAGATAAGCACATCTGTAGTGTGGTGCTCATTTGACTGGGAGATAAGTATCGGCAATGTGATTCCATGGTTGTTTTTGGGTATATTTTAGCCATTTCTCCATATGATTGCGGCATCGATGGACTATTATGGCATGACAGGAGGCACAGGGTCGATCATTTTTGGCGGTTTAATAATGTGCTATGTAAATGCATCAGCAGCAGGGCCCTTGCTTATCTGACTTACAAGGAAGGCTGCTTTCGCTTCGTAGAACGATGATTCCACAATCACCTATAGAAATTGTCATCCATACTGTGCACTGGCTGATATAATTTGAGTCAGAGTGCTTGTACTACCATTTGCCACAAATGGATTTGGATATTAAAGAGCATATGGTTTTTTAGAGGCCTATATATAAGCAATGATTTTCAACTCCCCATAGTCCAGGAACTCGATCCGTTCGTTCCAGGATGAGTCTGGTCCATCCGGGTTCTGGATGAACCCTTTTTAATGATCCTCAGGGTTATCATACCCTCTAACTGAAGCTTGACGGGTGAACTTACCAATCAAATGATTATCTCTTATTATTGCTAACGCTTCAAATTAAATACCAGAAGTTTTCAGACATAAATATATATTCTCTACTATAATTTTCCCCTCTTAAACACCTAGCAGAGACGGGGTCCCCTAATGCATTAGAATATGCAACTAATTGCCAAACCTTATGCATGCACCTCAACATGAGGCCCTGCTAATCTAACTGTTCACTTGGAACCGAGACCGCATCTGGTATTTAAAGAGGGAGGGAACTGAAAAATGGTCATGGTTCTTGGAATAACATCGGACCCGAAAAAAAATTCCCGGGATATCTTGTGTCTTCATGATTTTACATTGCCTTTTTCATCGTACTTCCTCCTACTTGCCTACCTTAACCCCGTAATGGACTCCGCCTAATGCTGTGTGACTCTTCGGAGGTTGGGGACTAGCGATAAAGATATACCCAGTTTACATGGAAAAGAGGGGTCGGGTATAAGAGCTTTGGCGAGAAAAAATCTCCAATTAAAGCCGTGCGGGGAAATGACTTCCTGTGAAAGATAATCGTAATGGCCTTCACGTGGAGAGAAAGTGCTCCGGAAGTGCATACCCCAAAGCCAAAGATCTATATGACATCAGCGGGGAAAAATGTACAACTTTTCAAGATGAACGTGTACACTAAATTGGTACTAATTGGAATTTCTAGGGCGCAGACTTCCAGAAAAGGAGGTGGGGTTTAGAAGTATTTTCTCGGCCTAAGGGAGAAGCGAACTTCTAACGCTCTTACTCAAACCGAAAACTCCTCCCAATGAATGACCTTAACCAAGGGGCCAATACTATTTGGCGAAGCCTCTTTGCCAGATAGAAGCCAAGGCTCGGACGGAGCCCGCACCAAATATCACAGCAACCCTCATAAGAGGGCTGCAGTTGCCCTCACCCATTGCCCCCATTACTTGCAGCTTTTTCAATTTGCCGCTTTATTCAAAAGTAGAGACCAGGACTATATTGCCCCTTTTCTAATCCCCCGTATACTTAGTATTTTTCCACCTGTTAACTAGCTCCAAAAAAATCCCCGCTTCATGCATGCGACCTGCAAGGGCTCGCGACCGGAACGGAAAACGTGCACTATCCGCGAAGACCATCGCGTGGATTCTGTGGGTTCGGAGTACGGTTTATGCCTGTTCGGGGACAAACCCCGCATGCCTATATGGGGGGTAAATGTACGTTGTGCATGATGCAATAGTTTGCTAGAACGTATGCCTGCGGGACGGAGACCCTTGGAAGGGACTCTCGGGCATATAGGACTCAGGGAGCTGAAAATTGGAGCGGGAGACTTCACTTTTTTCCTCTGTCAAGACAAAAATTTGACATTGGTAGCTGACGGAAGGTGGGACACACTTGCACCTCTTTTTGCAAAGATACTTGAGCTCTGGGAGCTAGTGTGAACACACATGATCATCGCTAGCTGTACCAACTTGGAATCAAGGTATCACCATCCTTGAACGGTTAACCACACAGCATATATGACTCCTATAGTTGTTAGTACTGTTTGGAAAAATTGTTCAACAACAGTCGTTCAACAACTCCGGGAAACTAACACAACGCAATAAGCAAATTGGTGATGTGAACTGTTGTTCCGTTTATGGAAATTCACAGTTCCCGGAAGGGAAATCTGATTACCTGCGGGTGATGCAGAGACTATGCGGTCGGTCAGCCGCTCGCATATCTTTCTGTGGGGTTGATCATATCTCGGTGAAAGGGAAACCTGTTTTCTTGTATGGCTTGGGAAAATATGTATGTAGCTCATGGGTTTTGCAGTGTGCGTGGGGTATTCCTGCAAGTCGGTACCCAAGAGGAGTTGATGATGGTTGTGATTAATTTGCCTAAAACCTGTATACCCTGTTATGAGATTATACTCACAACTGGGACATATATAAGTCTCATTGATCGCCTCCATGTACACTCCATCTAGTGTGTTTGTGAAAGCAGACAACCTTTGAAGACAAAATGATTCTGATTGCCATTCTGATTTCGTTGTTCCAAATTACTCTGGCAGATTACGTCGCAAGTCCAGTGGTTGACCTAGGGTATGCTAAATACCAAGGCTACCAAAATACCTCAATTGGAGTCAACTATTACAGAGGGATCAACTATGCTCAGGCACCTGTAGGTGATCTCAGATGGAAGGAGCCAGTTCCCATCGAGCTCAAACCCGGACAGTATACTAGTGAGGTCTTCAACGTCAGTACCATAGGCCCTCAATGCTATCAAGGCACTCCAGCTTTCATTCCCAACTCAGCAGCACCGGCACCAGGCTATTCTTCAGAGGATTGCTTGCTGTTGGATGTTCTCACACCTATTGCCCCAGTTTCCAACAAGCTCCCAGTTCTGGTTCAGATCCACGGAGGAGGCTATACTCTAGGAAATGCCGAGGGAGTCCCAGGTGATGCTCTGGTCTCTCTTTCTGAGGGCAACATCATCTATGTCAGTATTCAATATAGATTGGGACTCTTTGGCTTCCTGGGAGGTGCAGAAATTGCAAACGATGGGGCTTTGAATGCTGGTTTACTAGACCAGCGTGCTGCACTCGAGTGGGTTCAACGCCATATCGCAGAATTTGGAGGTGATCCAGCTCACGTAACCATCACCGGAGGAAGCGCTGGTGGTGGCAGTGTTACTTATCAGTTGACCGCCTTTGGAGGAAAGGGGACTCCTCCCTTTCAAGGTGCCATTGCAGAATACCCATGGTGGCAGATTTTGAGCGATGAGGTCACTCAGGAGATCCAATACAGTTCTCTCTTGAACCTCACTGGCTGTGATTCTCTTACCTGCCTGAGAAATCTTTCATCCGAACAGCTTTATAACGAAACTCTCACACTCTACGAGGCAAACTATGGAGGAAGACAAGCAGGCTACGGTGTTTTCTATTTTGGCCCTATAGTGGATGGTTATTTTGTTCGTGATTACCCAACCGAAGAGTTCAAGAACGGTAACTTTTACGATGTTCCACTTCTCGTTGATCACGATGGATACGAGGGTGTTGCATTTTCTAATGCAAGCATGACCACTCAGGAAGAGGAGACTACTGATCTGCTGGCTCTATTCCCAGATGCAAAGCCAAGTTTCACCTCGAGGCTCTACCAACTATACCCTATTTCTAATTTCAACTCTACTTTCTTCCAAAGACAGCAATGGTTTGGTGACTTCATCATTAACTGCCCAACATACTACATGGCTTCTAAGGCAGTTGACTTCAATTCCAACAGTTCCGCTGTCTTCAAACTTGTTTTTGATGCCGGCACACAGCTGCACGCTGCAACCAGCTCCTTTCTCTTTAGTACAGATCCAACTTTCCCTGCTGCAAACAATGCTACCCTTGCCACGATCATGGCAAACTACTTCCTGTCGTTTACAAGAGTCTGGGACCCGAATCCATACAGAGCCTCCGATGCTCCGTTTTGGCAATCTTACTTGAGTAATGCCCCAGGAGGTGCTGCTAATGGGGAAAGTGTCGGATTCAATATTCTCGAGGTCACATATACCACTATCGAAAATATTTTTGACGCTGACACTTCGGCTCAATGCGACTTCTTCAACTCCCAGCCGTATGTGGTTGAGAATTGATGCAATGGCTTCTCACACCAAGTTTTTCAATTCTTCTTACACCGTTTTTTCAGCAGGCTTTCTTCTTGTTCCTGTATTTGGTTTCTGTTTAACTTGACTATTTGTATTTTCTCTCAAAAAGAAAAAACCAACTTTGAAAATACGCTCTGATTGATCTACATGCTTGCAGTGGCCGTGGCCAGGAACAAGCAGGTAAAAAATAGGGTTCAAACTGAGGTTTCGGTTCTCTATACACACCGAAATGCCACAGCACCCCTTGCATGATTGTACATATGCGCTAATGCATGCGGTGCGTGATGCATTTCCTGTAAGTTTGGTAGAAATGACAGGGGAGAACGTCTGCCACATGTTGTCAAATATAGTGATGTAAAAGCAAATTAATAATTGTAATATTTCGACATTCTTCAGTTAAAGTAAAACTCCCGAAATGAAAAAAGAAACAGACCTGGAGACCCTGCCTCCTAGATGAAGAAAAGAGTCAGAACACCTTCTTCTCCTGTTCGGCTGCAATGTAGATATCCTCGACGTCCTCCACACTAGAGGTTTCTTCCACAACCGTACTTTCTACTACATTCTCTGGCATTCTGTTACCATACCTCTTAATATCCCGTTCGGTCAAATAGGCAGCAACTCCAACGAGAGACAATCCTAGAGCCGAGAGAACAGCCGTGTAGGTGAAACCGATAAAATATTCCGGAGCATCGTTTGTGTTCCACACAAAAATTGGAACAAAGGATCCTGTACTATAGGCAAGAACATTAGTACATACAACGATGAAATTTCTCTTCATGTCGTCATAAGCGAGGATCCTGTTTACCCAAGAGAAAATCTGAGGTTGTCCCCAAGCCGTCGGAACGCCCACTAAGAAGTAAGATAGCCAATGCAATCCAATAGGTATGTTCCACGCTGAGAGGAAAGCACATCCCAACATCACTGAAAAGAAGTAAAGACCAACAAACACAAAGTTGTAAAGTCCTTTTGTGAAGTCAGAAATCCAGGAAATGGCAATGGCGAACCCAATTCCGGCTCCATAAAGTGCTGTTGGATAGATATTGTATCTGTCTGGACTCAGTTTGAGAGAGAGTTTCATCCACTGGGTAAAGGTTGGTTGGCCGATAGCAGAACAGGTGTTGTTGTAACACAGGAACATGACTGGAAACACGTATACATGCCACGTGGAGAAGAAAGACTTAATTTTGGCCCAGGTATATTTTTGTCTAGTGTTCACTGCCGCACCGATTCTGCGCCTCCTCTCCAGAGCGACCAACTTGTCTTCCTTAGTAAAGTACCAAGCATTTGTTGTGGATGGGGTGTTTGGGTCTACAATCATCGTATAGAACCCAATGGGGAACGAAATAATTGCATCCAGCACAAACAACCACTTGAAAGGAGGTAAGGAGGAGTGTTGAAAACCTTTCAGAATGGCGACTTGAAGGGGCCCTGAAACCATACTCGCCGCAATTCCTGAGCAAGCAAAAAACGTTGATCTTTTTGTGAGCTCGGAGGGAGAGAACCATGAACCAATCAAATACTCCATACCCGGGAAATATCCAGACTCAGTGATTCCTAGAAGAAATCTAATAGCATAAATGCTCTTCAACTCTGTACTCCAGATCATGCACAGAGTTAGAATGGACCAAATGATCTCCAGACCACCGAGGTAGTACCTCGCCGAGATTCTATGAAGAATGAGGTTTGAAGGGACTTGCCCAATGATATAACCAACAGTCCATAGAGTTGTCATGTAGTTGTACTGGTTGTTTGTCATACCGTAGTACTGTTCCATACCATTCACATATGCCGTTGCAACGTTTGAAAGGTTAAGTGTCTTGATGAAGTAACCCAGCATACACGAGGACATGAGAAAGAAGTCCAGTTTGACGATGAACTTTTGTTCCTTGGGGTGTTTGTCAAAGCCATCCCATAATAAAAGGCGTAGCCTGTATGACAGCGTTTCCCTATAAGCCTCTTCCTCAGGAGTGAGATGAAGGTCAAGGTCAATGAACGGCTTCGAATAGTCATGGTTCAGAACCAGAGCACTCTGACCGTTGATCCCTTTCTCATCCTGAGCATCATCTGATTGTTCTCCTCTGCGGAGAAGATTCCAAACTTTAAAACCCATAGTTCACTGCGAGGGTCAAGAATTGTCACGCATGACGAAGAACTTTGGATCATGTCTTAGAAGAGGCGCCCGACTCCACCGTTTAAATATCACCGAGAGCAGTTCTCACATTGCTACAAATAAAGTGGGTCCAGCCGTCATCTGATGATCCTCTCTCCAAGATATTACTTATTGAAAGCGCCACATTCCCGCCAAGCAAACCCCAGATCTTATTCTTTCGATAAAAAGCCTTCTATTTCACTGCGATAGCCCTTTCCTGACACCTTGGCATGTGCGGCGTGCATATGCTTCGATGTTGCCAAGCAGGTCCAAAATAACGTGCATTCACTAGCTCATGCGTGGAGTGCACCACCACTGTCAAATTCTGAGCTCTGATAGGACAGATAGCGCCATAGTTGCAGCCACACCCTTCCCTTTTACATGTCTCCGGAATACCAGTGGTGAATGTATAGGGTTGCCCGACTCTGCTAGGGTGCTGGTATTACATGAGGGGTCCATTGCGTGACGCAGCAACCTTTATCTGGTTGTCAAATTGTGTGGATGCAATTCGTGATTAGATTAGGCTAGGGTAGAAACAACTGTGGAGTTAGAGTGTGGAGTTGTATTGTGGAGTTGGTTTTTGAGGACTATACTTTCTGTTTTCAATCTAGTGCTCAGGAATCCCAGTTCCGTAACGCCAAGTAAAAGCTAAGCGCCAAGACTCAGCCTGGAAAGCTTGATTCTCCAAGGCGATGGGCGAAATGCGTATAAATTGCATAACTGTGGATGGGAATATCATGGTTTGGCAAAGGAGTGCTTGCCAAGACTTCAAGACTTTTTAGTTCAGTTTGGCTACATGTCAGCCGAGTCCTTACCCGAGGATGCCAAGACGCTTTAGTGGCCGCTCCCACGGTGGCTTACAGGAGATTGCCAGTTTCTTGTTGGCAATATGGCTGAGTAACGTTTCGCTGGCTAACGATGGTGCAATACCACTTCTCGATCACATCGCCAAGCCTGTGATCCATCTGTGAAGGTGTTTGAATGAACTGGTTCCAACTCCATTTATTCCGTGATGATCAACTCGACGGTGAACGGTTGGCTTTTCATTCTAAGGCCCGGACCATTTATGTAGATCATTTCCCGCATGCGAGCTATTTATTTAGTATGCATTAGATCAAACATCTACAAAGACACCACAATCTTCGCGGCTGATACACCCTTACTCAGAATCTCCAAGCCGGTCTGAATAGACTCCAAACCGGTTCCAACCACACGAGGTGGTGGGGAGGGAACATACTTCCCTTCTGCCCATGCCTTGCCAAAGTAACTGTTGAAAACATCAAGCGCAATGGGATCCTTATCAACGGTTGGTCCTACAAGGCGTGTGACCTTGACTCCAGAGGCATCTTCAGGGGGGCCCAGCAGCACAACCAAAGCCTTTTCTCCCTCTGACCTCCTCAACACCTGTGCCGTTGCATCTGCAGCACCTACCGCATCCACAGCCCCAGCAACCACCTTGCCCTTCAATGCCTCAACGATTTGATCCACCACATCTTCCTGGTGGTAGTCGAATACCTTGCTTGCACCGAGTTTTTTAACAAACTCAAAGTTCGAAGGTGAAGCTGTTGTGAACACCTCATAGCCTGATGCGACACCCAACTGAATGGTATTGCTTCCGACACTAGAGGAACCACCCCAGACAATGAGTACCTTTGAGTTGGGTTTTGGGTTCAAGGAAGGGTGCTCCAAGTTCAGGTTCTCCTTCTGGTATAGACTCCCGATTGCAGAGAAGAGACCGGTTGGAACCACCGCAGCCTCCTCAAAGGACACCTTGGCAGGAATGGGTGCAGCCAGATCAGCAGAAACTACAGTGTAGTTCTGAAATGCGCTCTTTGCATTGTTGCGGGAAGCGGTGCCAAAGGTGAATGCTATAACCCTGTCACCAACGCTGTGCTTGGTGACATCTTTACCCACCTGAGACACCTCACCTGCAACGTCCAGGCCAATGATGCTGGGGTACTGGAGGCCAAAGAAGTTCACATGCTGCAGTTTATAGTCCACAGGGTTGATTGCAACTGCTCTGTTCTTGATGACAATCTCATTGTCTGCTGGCTCGGTGTATGGAGCCGGTTTGACCTCGGCAGGTGCGTTTTCGGCAACGAGCCAAGCTGCAGCGTTGGAAGGCATGATGAGATGGATGGAATGATTTAGTGTTGTTGCGATTTGGCTCTAGAAATTTTCTTTGGTCGATGAAGAAGGGTCAATGGCCTTTATATTAATTGATCAAGGCACCTATGTACGGCTGAAATTTCATTCAATTAAGCCGTGCGAGTGCCGTATACGCTGCTCTCGTATAAGCCGTATTCGTGTCGTATAAGCCGTCTGTCATCGGCCGCCCAATCGACGTGATTGATGGTGCCATACATTGATGACTAATGTTATGTATGTGTGCGGGGTAATATTAGGGTTTATGTTAATTAAAGATAAAGGCTCACAACGAGAGATTCAAAATATGAATAGGCAACTGAAGTTTTTAGAAATTTGAAACTCAAATACTATGTTCGCTTTGGCATAGCTAAGGGTCGAAATTATTCTGGGGCGCACTTTTCAAGGCTACACATGCTTTAGGCCCCCTCTCCTGCGCCCTGCAAAGCCCGCAGGAGTAAGCAGACCGTTGCGGCGGCACGAGAAGATTATGAGATTTTGTGTAATTTATTGTTCCTCTCAGAAACCACACAGATGATATGTTGGTTTCCTCAAATAAACAATAGATGTTGATTTTCCAATTTCGGCGCAATTCGGTTATACAATAGTTGGTACTGCACCAACTATTCAAGCTAAATGCAAATCTTATGCACTCCGGAAAACACTAAATCTTGACCACACTGGTGTCAAGCTTATTGAAGACGAGGCGCATATTCATGCAATATAATGCAGACTGGATTTGGGGATCCGTAAGTGTTTTTTTGGTTCTGTATACATATATATGAGTCGCCCCCCATATTTTTCACACTTAATGAAAGGTAGGATTGAGTTGGTTGATAAAATATGAAGGAGAACCCTTTCTGCTTTTCAAACACCATTCTATGAATCAACACTATAGTGTATCACAGCACTGGGTTCGGTTTCATCAGGTGTAGGTATGACCAGATGTTTGATATATATCCCTATGACATTGCTTTTATCGTCGGAATTATTCAGGAGATCTGTAAGTACAACTGTAGCTAAAGTCATTTCTTAACAGCCTTACTTTTTCACACAATTGTAGTTTGAGGGTTTGACTTTTGCAGTGTCAAGCAATAACGGTGATCCCCACAGTTTACAAACCACTTTTTAATTTTTTTTTGGATATGATACAAAGGAAGCAAATGTAGTTTGAGCGCAGCTCTGTGTACTCTCTACATAAATTGTCAAAAACAAAAAACCCAAAGAGCTTGCAAAGGAGAGAAAACCCTCCTCTGCTAGTCCTCAACTCCCCTCCTTCTGTCTGTAACTTTGGATTAGAGAGCGTTCAGCCCTCACTGGTCATACTCGTTGTCAATTTTTTCAAGGACAATGGACCGTCCAAACAAAGACGCAAGGATCCATTTTCCGCCTGTGATATGCCTGAGCTGGACGTCATCAACCTGTTTGCGTTGCGTGAAATGGCTGCTCTGCCGACATCACGACCGGCTCTCATGCACGTCTGGCCATGCGGTTTCTATCCCCAGTTTCCCACCACACAAAATATTCAGATGTATTATTATCATTCAGTTACAGTTGAGAGGTTTCAAAAGACGAGAGACGCGTGTAAGCGAACTACTTCACTCAGCAAAACCTCAGTCCCTGGACCCGGGTCGAGCCCTTTTCTGCAGCGTCTTTCTGCATATCCCAAGATGGGCACCCTGACAGGACAGAATCGTCGCATAAATTACTGCTTTGAGCTACCCCCTTGTTATTGCTCGATGCAGTTGATCTGGATGGGAACCAGAGTTACCCCATCCGTCGGTTATGCATCCCTGCTTTTGTGGCTGAAGCATGCATAAGAGCGGCTGAGCTTGCGTTAGGGGTGAAAATAGACGCGTTGTCTGGCGCTTCCTGACAGCAAATTCGCAGGGTAATCACAGGGTAATCAGTCCCCGTAAAAATCTCCAAATGGAGCGCGACATCACCTAATAATCCCTTGATGTCAGAAAGATACATCTTTACATCTTGTGGCATGGCGCTTATTTTTCTCAGTTGTGTATTTTTTGAGGTGGATCTCTACCAGTGATGCATATGCAAGGTAGTGAGGGGAGTTCAATACGGGGTTCCTGGTGTAGGGTCCACAATGTAGGCTTCACGATGTAGGGTTCAAAATACAGCGATCACCGTATATACCTGTGAGTGATGAATGCAAAAGTAGTTGGCAAGGTTCAGAGACTTACATTCTTTCTCAACTGATAAATTCAAATCTCGTATAACCATGTAAAGCAGCATGGAAGTGATTTTTCGAAGAATAAAATAGAGAGGCAAGGATCGTGCCCCAACGGCACTAACGTGAGTCCCGAGTGGGCACTGCCAAGAAATCATTAGATCAGAAATATCCTTAAATGGACTGGGCATTGCCACTTTCGTGGTGTTGCATCTGCGATAGGCATCCTAACATGGCTATCTTGAGGGTCTTCGGCAAATGGTGCTCTGACTAGCGCGTCTTTCATGCATGCAACACAAGTCCAAGCATGCACGCAGGTGCCTAAGCGATCTGAAGCCCTGTGCAGTGTAGACAGACCCTGAGCTCAATCTCACACCAGTTGAAATTTTCGAAAATTTATAAATTGAGACGAGAAAACCCTTTTCTCTTCCTACACCCTTACCATGTCTTGTAATTTACCCTCTGTATCCAGTATATCTTCGTATAATGAAGTCACTACTCTCGGTGGTTCTGGTTTCTGTTGTTGCCAGGGCCATTGGAGCTACCCCTGTGGGGACGACTTCAACTACCACATTCACTAGTGTTGTGACGGAGGTCACCACTGTCACAGACTGTGAGGTTGTGATATCCGAAAATGAAAATGGAAATCTGGAGACATACACAGTGATAGAAACTGGTTCCACTCCTGTCACCGTCTATCCTTCTTCAACTACTCCCTGTGAGGTTATCACGGAGATTATCCAATTGGCATCTACCGGTGTGTCTACCCACATCTATACAATCGGTGGAGAATCGTCATCCACAAGCTCACCATGTCCTGTCACGACCGAAACTATTGATTGGGCATCCACAGGAGTCTCCTACAACGTAGAAACGCTGGTTGGGATAACTGCTCCACAGACAGAGCCTAATCCTGTTAGTGTTGGTTCTGTTTCAAGCAGTTCGAGGAGTTTCAAATCAAAGACATTTACCACTGGAGTCTCGTTGACAAAGACCACGCCTACAAAGCCAGTGGTAACGACAAAAACATCCACCACAAGCACAACTCTGACTACCACCACCTCCTCTCTTGGACAAACTGGCGGCTACCAAAACTCGAGCTCGCAGTCTTTGGAGCTATCTTCAAACAGCCCCTCTTCACACAGTTTTTCCCTCAGTTCCTCTTTGTTTGTCTCATCTTCTCTTACTTCTTCATTCGTGGTCCCTACAACTTATGCTTCTTTTATTCCTGGCAGTCTTGCAGCAGGAACATTTGATCTTTTTGCTGCAATTGACACTGCTGCCCCCTCTATGTTTTCATCTTCAACCCACCCACTGCCAACCCCAACTAATCTTGTGGTAGATGGACCAATCCAAACAAACAAGTTCTTTGCAAACTCTTTTCTAGGAGATGGTACTGAGACAATATTCACCTATCCATACAACCTGTGGTTTACTCCCGGTTCAGCTGGTGGTCTCTCTGTTTCATATATCAATCCTGCAGATATGTGGGAGGAGTACAACCACGGAGTGAACACAGCACCAGTCAAGAGGGAAGCAGGAAACCCAACTGCCTTTGGATACCCGCTCGAGGCATCAGTATTCACTTTTACCTCGTCTGATTTTGACGAAAATGTGGCAATGTCCATTATAGGCATGGATTCCATGTCTGTCACTCTGCAGATCACTTGTGGTAGCTCAAACATTGAGTTCCCTCTCGTCGAGGGAATGTCTTTTGTGACAGCAATTTACAATACTGAGGAGGCTCTGTTGGTGTCATCTACCGCAATCCAAAGTATTTCTGAATTACAGACTATTTCCACCATGGCAGATGGACCTGCCGTCTATCAAGTGACCATATCAATGGTCGACGGAACAGAGTGGCTTGCATTCATGGTATACGAGCAAGCACCTTCTGACACTCCTTTTCCCACGTTGATTGATAACCTTACTCTTGGATTTGGTGCCGGTCAATTCATTCTTCAACTGGCATTGTCTCCTCAAAATGATGACCAGATCGCTGACTATCAGAATGCCGCTGGTGCCTATGCCACTGGCGCAAGTGTATTCGGTACATATGACAATGGCGATGCAGATTGTGGATTTCAGTACCAGACTACTAGTATTTTACCCGGTGCCCAGTCATTTTTCTTTTTCCCTCCTCACCTTTCTTCCTTTGGGACAGCAGGCCAAATCTCGATGTATTCGGCTACAAAGGGAGTACTCTACACGGCTTCTGCCGAGAACAACCAGTTTTCCGCAACAGTGGGTCTTACGAATAGTATGCAGTTCTTGCCATTCAGCCCCTATTACATGGATGGAACCCTTTATTATACAGCAGAACAACTCCAAACTATATACGAGGCAGTACAGTATGAAGTCAGCCTTGACATTGCTAGTGCTGTGGCCAGCGTTGATTCAAACTATTTCTCGGGTAAGATCTTGGACAAGTTTGCTTATATTCTTCTCGTGGTGAGCGAGATTCTACAAGATCCTGAGCTCACCGCTTCCCTGTTGGAGGATATGAAGGCCGCAATTGCCCCATTCATCGCAAACGAGCAGCCAATTCCACTCTTCTATGATACCACATACTGTGGAGTCACTTCGACAGCAGGTTTGACCGATCCTATGGCTGACTTTGGCGCTACCTACTACAACGATCATCACTTCCACTATGGCTACTTTGTCCATGCGGCAGCGGTTATTGGATACGTGGATGCTCAGTCCAATGGAACATGGGCACAGGACAACAAGGATTGGGTCAATGCCCTCATCAGAGACGTCGCTAACCCTTCGACTGATGACACCTACTTCCCAGTCTCAAGGATGTTTGACTGGTGGCATGGTCACTCTTGGGCAACAGGTCTCTTCATTTCTCCCGAAGGAAAAAATGAAGAATCCACTTCCGAGGATTACAACTTTGCCTATGCCATGAGTCTGTGGGGACAGGTCATTGGGGATATTTCCATGCAATACCGCGGCGTCCTCATGCTTGAGATGTTGAGCATTGCCATCTCTGATTACTTCCTGTACATCAACAATCAAATCGAGCCAGAGGATTATACGCAAAACGGAGTTTCTGGTGTTCTGTATGAGAATCAGATGGTTTACGAGACTTTTTTCGGAAACAACACAGAATACATTCATGGGATCCAGATGTTGCCAATCACTCCGGCTTCCCCCTATATGAGGAGCCCTAACTTCGTCAGTAATGAGTGGTCCACCTTCATTTCACCCATCATTGACGATGTGGATAGTGGCTGGCAAAGTATCTTAAGAATCAACCAAGCACTTTTTGACCCAGCCTCTTCTTATGCCTTCTATTCCGACTCGGATTTCAACTACGATTATTTGGACGATGGCCAGAGTAGAACTTGGGGACTAGCATTCTCTGGTGGTATTCTAAGCTCTGAGTCTTTAGACTGATACTCAAAAGACTCCTTTCTGCTCTTAACTGAGAAGTTGATCGTTGGTGTAATACTAGCACTTGACTGTTTTTCACCAACATGGATTGACCTTATATACCTTTTGTTACTTTCTTCAAATTATTTCCTCTTTCTATGTTCTTTCTACAGTTCTCTTCCGAATTCAGAGCAGAGGACTAACACCCTTATGATAGTGTGGATTATTTCTAAATCTTGAATGTATTTATTTTATGGCTTTATCAGGAGGGAATGAAGTGTGTGACAAAATGGTAAACTTAATACAAATATAGCTATGAGACTACACCTCAGACATACACTCTGCTCGCATTTCATTTGACCCGATGATGTTTCGTTTCTGATTGATATTTATTTCTGACCTGTTCTTTGAACCTATATTGATGTGTATGCGTGTGTCTGGGTGAGTATGGATGTAGGACGTAGAATACATTTTTTAATTTTTATATTCAAGTTAGTTATCATAATTCTCCGAACAAATTAGTCTAAATATAGGAGACAGCGAGGTGCAAAAAAAAGAAAGATTGCAGCACCTGAGTTTCGCGTATGTCTCCCACTACATTACTCGGTCAGGCTCTTAGCAGTGTGTGTGGGTGTGTGGGTGTGTGGGTGTGTGGGTGTGTGGGTGTGTGGGTGTGTGTGGGTGTGTGGGTGTGTGGGTGTGTGGGTGTGTGGGTGTGTGGGTGTGTGTGGGTGTGTGGGTGTGTGGGTGTGTGGGTGTGTGGGTGTGTGGGTGTGTGTGGGTGTGTGGGTGTGTGGGTGTGTGGGTGTGTGGGTGTGTGGGTGTGTGTGGGTGTGTGGGTGTGTGGGTGTGTGGGTGTGTGGGTGTGTGGGTGTGTGGGTGTGTG
>JAJLSM010000051.1:0-18302 GCA_030567595.1 Kuraishia piskuri
GGGTGGGGGGAGGGGGTATCTTCTCTATTAGGGTGCTAACCAACCAGAGAGCACATTCACAGGTATATACACGTTGTGGTATATATACAGGAAAGGGGTGTATAAAAATGGTGAACCAATCAAAACAAAACTTGGTCACCGATCAAGAGTTTTTACAGCTCTATAAAATATAAAAACACTCAAAGGGAAGCAGATGCCTTGTTGAGGAAGAAACCACGATATGCTCCACTTTTGCCGTGACTCAGCCAGGCAGGTAAGGTAAACTTATCGCTCGTGCGTCTCTGCTGCTGTGTATCGCGCGCGCTCTCTTAGGCTAGCTGGATCCAACGATCAGCTGTAGGGAGAGGATGGGACCGGGTGGGAGTATGCAGGGGGTGCGAGAAAGACTAAGGGGAGCCGATAGTCCGTTGGGATAGATGTTTCAAAAAAGGGGCTGTTTGTTTCTTGTGGGTGTACAAGTTCCTAAACGAAAAAGAACCACAAAAAAAACACTCGAATTTATCTTGAGTTACAAAGGAAATTACAAAACTGCCTTTGAAAATCGCCCTGGCAAGCAGACGCTGTATTATATAGATATGACGAGTTTATTTTTGTCGTAGGCTGCGTATGGGGTCGTCTGTACTAATCGGAGTGAGCCTCCTGAAGCGTGCCGAACGAGACGCAGAACCCACAGCAAAGGGGGAAATTTACCCGCCTAACCCCTCCCTCTTTTATCGGCATCGCTCGTGTGAACTGTGGACAGGCGGAAGAGATGCATATGGAGGAATGTGTCTCTTCGTCGTGGGGGGTGACGACGGCGGCCACGGCGACAACAACGACGCACTACCGGTGCTGGGGAAGCACGCTCGCAATGGCGCGGGGGGGGACGATCTAAAATTCCTGTAGGCTGATTTCGGAGAGAATGCCTTCGGCCGGTTGTTTAGAACGATCAACGGTGAGAGCAAATAGATCGAACGATAGACTACGTTTTGGGCTACGTTTTGGGCTACCGTTTCAGCTGGCGACTATTTCCATATCTGCAAAAAAAAAAAAAAATTGGTTATTTGCAGCAATCGTGATATTCTCAAGTCGTGATTAAAATACCGCATCCATCCCAACGTTTGCTGCTCCTGCTTGCCCCTCCCTACCCTCGATGCCCTTCCCCTCCAAGGAGCATTGAGGGTGTCACTGCCACCTCCGGTTATGGAAACTCCTCCTATGCACCCCATATTATGTATATTGCCTGTCTGCAATCTGGAGAAAAGCCGGTAGGTGCGCTGCATCTTTCTACACAGTTTGGGCCGTTGTATACATGTATTGTGATAGGCGAAAGGGGTAACGAGGAGATCAAATGGGCTTGAGAAAAAAAAGATGTCAAGTAGAACCCAAGATACCGCCGCAAAAAGCGAAGCGTCTTTTTTGTTCAGGCACTGATCCTTCAGGCAGTGAACCTTCAGGGGTGATCCTTCGGGCCGTGATGCCCTGTGAAGAGAAGCTGCTGCCCCACCCCCACTCACTGCCCACCCTAAATGCAACCAATCGTCACCTCAACGTATTGTAGTATTGGGGCAAACCGGCACAGTTTCAAAGGTCATCTCCCGAGTTGCTTGGTTGGCTTTTCTCTGTCTGTCTGTTCGTCTGTTGCCCTGTCCCTTTTATCCTCGCCTTTATTCATCCAGTAATGATAGGCACTGCTGCACGGGAATCCGGACAGCAGGACCGTGCAACTAGTGCGGGGAGGAAGCGCATCGCCTGTAATTCAACCCAATCGAGCAATCCAGCGCACCGATACGCACGGCAACCCGGCAAAAAACGGTTGAGAAACCGTTGGCGGGGCTGAATATTGCACGACCTCATCGCCGTGGAGAACGGGCGTGGGCTTACCAAGATCGACCGAGAGAAGCCTGCCCAGGCTTTAACTTCATGTTGTGTTGCGGTTGGTACACGAAATGCGATTATTATTCATTAAGCCGCAGCAATTTACTTATCGGGGTAACTGATCTCGATCGCGGAGCTGTCTATCTCGGTTATGCCCTATAGATGAGGATAACCGCCATAGGTAGTTTATTATCGATCGGCTGTATAGTTTTTTCTAAGAGTTCAATTGGGTCACTTCCACTACCTTTGGTATATTGTTACTATTGCCGATTCCCTCATCTGAAGTTCTCTTTCCAGATATAGGCAGTGCCTAATGTCACTGGCAAGCTATTTGGCCAAGAATTATCTTGGTGGAGATGATAAGAAGGACAAGAAGAAGAAGAATAAGAAGGCAAAGAATACCAGCACATGCGCAGAAAATGGAAAAGTGACGATCCAAGAAAATGCATCACTCCAAAGTGAATTGAACGACTCACAGCAACTAGAGTACCAGGAGGAAGAGTACGAAAATGATGAAGACGCTCCGGTAAGACTCGTGTCTTCCAAACCTCTCGCAACAAATAAAGGATGGAAAAAGCTAGGCGGAGGTATATCTCAAGAAAATGGAGAGAATATCATATCAGAAGAATCCAACACTCAGAAGAAGGCACCCCCTCTAATGGAGTCGGGTGCATTGGCAGGCTTGCAGACCGGTGAAGAAGTATCCCGCGCAATAGAAGAGAAAGAGAGGAATGAGTATATTGCCGCACAAAGCGAGAAACGGCCAGAGGGCGCCGTTTTCAGAGACAACAGAGGTAGAATCTTAGACGCCTCCAAGTTGGAAGAAGCTGCCGCACAGGCAAGGCTGGAAAAGGCAAAACAAAGAGAGGAGGAAAGGCAAAGGCAAAGGATGGCTAACGTGGGCGAAGTTCAGTTGCTGGAATCCCAGTACGAGCGTGAGAGGCTGCGGTCTGATCCTTCTGCCTCCAGATTCACTGTGCATGCTGATGATGAGAAGCTCAACGAGGAGCAGAGGCGAACTCTGAGGGCAGACGATCCTATGTTGATGTATGATACAGAAGCGGCGTCGAAGCTAGTAAGCGGGCAGTTCCGTTCAAAGACAGGCCGTAAACTTTATAAGGGCCCTTTCCCTGAGAACCGGTTTGGAATTCGGCCTGGCACAAGATGGGATGGTGTTGATAGATCTAATGGGTTTGAGAAGAAGTGGTTTGACCACCTGTCAGATAAGAGGGAGAGGGAGGTTATGACTTATACGATGCAGGAGGATTACTAGGTTTATCGGTGTATAACCCAATGATTAATGACATCAAAAAAGGAAAAAAACAATGAAAGATATATTAATGTATTGCTGGTAAATATGCAAACTATACCTAATAACCCTTGAAAAACAAAAACGCATATAAGCTTAGATAAAACAATTTTTCTCCCCTCTTGGGAAACATACTTCCAGGAACGTCAGCACACCGGTCAACATCGTGAATGAGAGAATGCAAACCGGGTCACAAGCATGAAAACAAAATAGTCCACCTACAGCGGGTAAACGAGGGCAGTTTCAAAACCTCATGTGGATATCTCTGCTCTGGTAGATGATGCAGATACTCCACCTCTACCTCTACGGACACCCCTACCTCTGCCTCTACCTCTGCCTCTTGAATCTGAACCACCACGCTTGGCAGCGCCATTGGCCTCGGTGCCATTGCTGTCACCACCTTTACCCTCAGATCTCTTCAAGAGAACCTTCTTCTTACCGTCATCCTTTCCTTGCTCAGCAGAAGTCGCGAGATTGTTGGTGTCGTGAAGCAAGGACTTCAGCTCCAAAGACCCTTGGACGTTGGCATCAGAGTGAGGCTGGGTTGCTGGAACACCGTTGCCGTTAAAATAGGCAGGGGGTGGTGGAAACCCATTAGGTGGAACAGGGAATCCTCCCTGAGGAGGTGGGAAGAACTGGCCAGGAAACCCGTTGGGAGGAGGAAGTCCCTGTGGGAATCCATGAGGCACTGGCTGAGGTCCACCATTACCAAGTACTTGACCAAATACAGCACCAAAGATCTGCTTTGCGGCAGGGTCGGGGTAATGCGAGCCATTCACAGAGGCAGAAGCCGTGATCTCAACCTTGGCAGTGGCACTAGGGCTTGTTGGTGCTGCTGGAACTTCAGCTTTGGCACCTCCCTTGATCAAGGAAAGCAATTCGTGCTTACTCTTTTCAGCTTCGGCCTTCTTTGCGGCGGAAGCGGCGTTGGCAGCGGCATTGGCAGCAGCAGCAGCTTTCTTGCTTGCCTGGGCAGCGGCGGCGTTGGCAGACTTACCTGCTGTAGCCTTACCGGACTTTGCCTTCTCGGCAGAAGCCTTGCTGTGGTAGACAAACTGTTTGTTGGTGAGGTTGAGCAAGGCAGACGAGTCTACAGACAAACCTCTCTGTGTTCTGAGCCTTCCATCAAAGGTGTTACCGGTGAGGATAGCATTGTCGAACAACACCTGGAGAGTCACCTTGGTGCCCATGGTGCGAATGCCAACCACTGTACCCTTGGAAAACACAGGCACCTTGCCGGACTCCAGAACATAAGCAACTCTGTCACCCAGGTGGAAGAACTGCTTGCTGAGTAGCTGGAAGGAAGTGGATGGATCCAGGATGGCCGTTCTGGGGATGCCCCTGATTCCTCTGGTGGTTAAGGCCACAGGATGTGCGATGTAGTTCTCTGCAGCCTTCTCGATCGCACCCAATGAGATCTTGGTGAAGGACTCAGACTCGAGGGAGGCAGTGACAAACTCCGCCTTCCTCTCCTTGAGGAAAGAGGTGATCTCCTTGGTCTTTGCTCTGAGCACTTCGGGATCAGCCTGCTTGAACAGCTCCTTTGCCTTTGGCATTGCACTGCTACCAATGTTTGGCATCAGTGCCTTGAACAGCTCGGGGAACTTACGCATGTAATCGCGGATCAGGTTCATTGCCAGCACGCTGTACTCCCAACCACGGTCACCACGTCTCGTGTAACCCAGCACCTTTTGCTTTCTACCTTCAAACTTGAGTTCCAGTCCAATGTTGACACGACGGCCCTCGTGGTTCTCAATCATGTAGGAGGAGGTGATCTTCGACAGAAAGAGGGGCGAGATGCGCAATGATCTAGACACATCCGAGGAGGAGTAGTACTGGATGGTGCGCCTCTCGAGGTTGGCGCGGTCACGCCCGAAGGTTGGCTCATCTTTATCTGAAATCTTGGAAACTCTAAGCGTCAACTTATCATCTGCATGTCCCAAAACAGTGGCTGGGGTGCCATAGGCAAAGGCACCCAGGAACACCACACTGGAATTGACTGGGAACTCTTCCTCGATGGGGAGAGGTGGTCTTTCTGCAAAACGCTTGTCCTTGTTGACAACATCCTCGACAATAAGCTGAATAGGGTAGGTCTCGATGTTGTCGCTAAAAGTTTTGACATAGCCACCTCTCTTGTTCCTGATCAAACCATTGACAGGCCTGACGTACACAATGCCTTCAATCACGTTGCGGCCCTTGCGGTGTGGTTCGTCGCTTCCCTTGATCACAACACCCCTGTTGGTACGGTAGTAATTGGCCATGTTACGGCTGGTCTTGATGAAGTCCTCACGCTCTGCGTACTCAAGTGGTGAAGCAACAACTTTCCTGGCCTTGCCAGTGCCCACCTTCACTTCTTCGTAGCGCATGCTATCGTCGGTGACATACATCACCTTGGCCTCACGGAGATAAGGCCAAGCAGTGTACACCACCTGTCCACAATACTCCTTGGCGAACTGCTCCACTGTGAGTCCGCTGAAACAGTTCTCCAGAGTGAGCATCATGGACTCCGAACGTGAGGGCTGCTGGAATACCACGACGCTTGAAATTTTCAGCTCGGATGTAAATGGGATGTTCTTGAGTGTTGGGAATCCAGCAAGGGCATCGACACCCAGATGGACTCCAGGACACAGGCCGGAAACGTACTGCAATCCCTCCATCGACGGAAGATGGTATGGCGTTTCAAAGCAGTGGTCTGCCTCAATGTCCTGGAATGCCGCAGGCAGTGGGGAGGAATACACATGCTTCACCTGTGGATTAAACTCAAATAGCAAGTTGTTACCGAAACTGTTACGCTGTTTCTCCTCAGGAGAGAGCTTGCTCTCCAGAGGCTCCATAGCGGAGACCAATCTCTTTTCATCGACAAATGAAAGTTTCACGACCGCTTCCCAGTCTGCAGTCTTACCGTTCTTGTCCACCTCAACGTCATCTGGGTAGAAATCGAGAATTGGTGAGTTCTCTTCCGTCATCAGAGGACGCAAGCATGCAGGGATCAGTGCCCTCGATCTTGCTGGAAGCACCGCCATCAGCTGCTGGAAGGGCTTGAATGGAGTGCCCTTCTCAAAGGCGATTTTGGCCTTGAGTCCCTTGTGGACATCGCTGATTCTAGGGGCGTAGTGGAAACGGTAGTACCATGGCCACGACACACATCCTCTGTAGTAGTAGTAGAGGACCCACTGCAAACCCTCCAAGTAGTTTTCGGTGAGCTCAACGAGCTCTGCCTCGTGTTCGCGCTCCCAGCCAAACTTCTCCTTGTAGTACTTGCCCTTCCAGTTCTCAAACTTCTCGTTGTAGGTCTCCTTCTGGCCCTCGATGGTGTCTTCATCCTCAACAATCACAGCGCCCTGGTACTTTTTGATCATCTTCCTGAGCTCCTCGACATGCTCCTCAAACTCCTCTGGCGTCTCGTTGGGGTTGAGTCCATCAACGTCCAACTTGGCAGTGTATGTTCCCTTGGACTTGCTGTGGAGGATGATCAGTCCAATGTCCAAGGCAAACTGCCTGATAAACTCCAAGTTTAGCGGGGACTCCAGGTACTCGGCTGGAAGCTCCAGCGAAGGGATCTTGGACTCGTCGTCGGAATACTCTGCAACGCTGAACTGGTGGGAGTAAACGCGGAGGATCCATGGCTTCACAAGGCCAACGAGTTTCTTCTGCTGCTTAATCAATAGCAGCTTGCCTTGGCGCTCTCTCTTCCTAGCACCTTCAATAGACACGTTCTCGAGCTGTTTATTGAACCACTCGATATCGAGCTCTCCCTTCTCAAAGTTGGTGAGCTCAAACTCAGAGAGCAACTCTAGCCAGATTCCCAATCTCTGGAGGTTGATGGTTCCGGCCTCGTTGAGGTAACCATCGGAACGCTTCATGGCCTGCTTGAAGGTGGCGAGAAGCAGAGGGAAGGCGCCCTTGTTGATGTGGAGATCGGGCAAGTTGGGCAAGAAGTCATTACCAATCACATACATGATGAGGATGAAGTCATCGAGCACCTTCTCAAAGTCGTAGGGGAAAGAGATGGAGTCGCTCAGCTCTGCAAATTCGAGCTCAAGGTACTCACGCACCAGCGTGAGGTGGAGCAGGAAGAAGTTCTGGCTGGTGAGGTCGTTGGAAGGACTCTTTGAGCGGGGGCCAAAGGTAACCTCCTCTCTAAGGAGTGCAAAGTGTGGTTCGTGACTCACCAGGCCCAGCATGATGAGATCGGCGTCCAGGCCGTACACACAGTGTCTCAAATTGGGGTTGTATGTTGGCTGGGCCTTCTGCACTCTGATATACTCCATGATCTTGTGCTCGCCTTCACCGGGCACCTCATGGCCAGAAAGAATCACGTCGATCGACTGCCATCTGGTGTCTGTGGAAATCTTTTGGTGGATGTAGAATTTCAGGTTGGTGGTGAGCTTGGCCATGAACTCAGTGCCTGGAGTGATGGAGTTTGAGTCAAAGGCGCTCTCCTTGGGGATCTCGAGTCCTTCCTTCACTGCCTTCTGCAAATTCTTTTCAGCCTCCACAGCTGTTCGGAATCTTCTCGCTCTCTGCTGGTTCATCTTTGCTCTCGGAGCCACACCGTCGATAGCCATATAGAATGTCTTCTGGGGCTGGATGGTGTTGAAGAGATGATCGATATACGCAAAGATGGAGCCAAACATCTGTTCGTCCGTCATACGCGTTAGTGTATCATCATTGCTATGCGTGCATGTATGCAAGATGGAGTTCATATCCAGGTACAAGTTGTCAAACTCTGGGATCTGGTTCTCATCGATCAGCTGCGATATCTGAGGCCATCTCTCGGAGATGAACCTGAAGAACTTTGGAATACCTAAAGATGAGATTGGTTAGTGATGTTTTTAAAAAGGGGGCGGGGTGGTGAGGGGTTTCTGGGAGTGGGAGTTAGAAAACGGCCTTTCTCAGGCTAACGCTAACCCACTTTGCGAACGCACTTAGCCAATTCAACACCCAACACCCAACACCCTCCACGATGCCCCATCCAACATAATGATAAATCTGCTCGGCCCATCAATACTTACCCATTTTGGGATCGATTAATTATACACTGACAAGCGGCAAGGCAAAAAACAAATTATTCAATCGAGCCTCAGGTGTACAGATGGATACCCACTGGCTATATACAGCTATAGCCAAGATGTGTATATCTCTATCTATCTCCAGCACCAGAGTCAAACCCGCAATCAGAACCAACACCTATATATGCAAATATAGATATAGATCCTGTGAATTTATGTATGTACAATGGAAATTCACAAAGCGTATATATAAAAACAGAAATGCAAGAGCAAGAACCCAAATGGAAAACACCCAACCTTCGATAATAGCCTCCTCCGATGAATTTCAACGCTACGTGCCCTCCATCACCGCTTCTCTCACCGCCAACGCTTCCTCTCCACTTCCTTCACCTATTGACCGGTACACTTCATTTATCGGTGGTGCAGCGAGCCTGCGGGCTACTCAGTCTGCGGGAAGCGTTACCCGGGACAGGAACAGTATGGATAAAGAGGGTGGTAATATGGGGTGGTGTTGTAGTGGTGGGGATTAACACACACTAGGCGCAAGGGTGGTATAGAAATGGTGTAGGAGTGGGAGTAGTGGGGGTAGGGAATAGTGTGGGAGTGGTGTGTTCTCACAGTACTACAGGTAGTAGGATAGTGTAGCCATAGTGTAGTGCCTGAATATGTGAGTGCTCGGGTGCACGTACACGTATTGTAGGGGTCCCTCCATAGTGCGCTGGTTGTTAGATAGACATTTGGTTGGTACACGGCTACAAGGTAGGAAAATTGAGGGCATTGCAGAGCACTGGAGGAATATGGTAAACATCAGAGATGGATCACATTAGAGGTGAAAGGAGTGGTGTCGCTTCTGTAGAAAGAGGGTTTTCAGCATTTGGGATAATTGCTTAGAAGCGGGTTTCTGGAGGTTTATTGGGAGATCAATGGAGACTTAGCGCAAATTGTTCACAGACTGTTGATCCATCCTGATTCCACTACCTTGGGTTTATTGCATATCCTTCATTCCAAGCATACACACACACCACACCAAAGAGATGTTTGGACAATCTGGGTCCACATTAGGCGCTGCCAAGCCCGCTAGTTTTTCGTTTGGCTCAAGCAACACATCAACGGCAGCACCAGCTCCGTCTGGAGGGCTCTTTGGTAGGCCCGCTGCCACTGCAGCTCCAGCATCGAGCGGTGGGTTTAGCTTCGGCGGCGCTGCTCCTGCCTCAAACAATGCTGCTGCTCCATTTGGATCTGCTGCTGCTGCTGCCCCATCGGCAACAACAGGCGGTTTGTTTGGCGGCTCCAACACCGCTGGTGCTTCAACCACCGCGCCCAGCTCCGGGTTCAGCTTTGGTGCTTCGGCGCAGAAACCGGCCACAACTACCACAGGAGGCCTTTTTGGGTCACAGGCACAAACTTCCCATGCCCCTGCGGCTGGTGGTTTGTTTGGCTCACAGCAATCGAATGCTCAGGCTCCTGCCACGGGTGGTTTGTTTGGCTCACAACAATCGAATGCTCAGGCTCCAACGAGCGGCGGCCTGTTTGGCGGTTTGAATAGCGCATCTAACACAGCCACCGGTGGAGGGCTCTTTGGCGCAAAGCCTGCCCAGTCCTCCGGTGGATTATTTGGAGGGCATTCACAGAGTACTGGCCTGGGGGGTCTGTCAGGAACAAACTCACTGTTGGGCGGCGGTGGGTTCCAGAACCAGCAGCAACAGCAGTTGCAGCAGCTACCTCCTCTCACCTCAATGACCAAAGTGAGCGATTTGCCCGAGACATTCCAGACAGAGATTGAAGAATTGGATAAGTACATACAACAGCAGGTGGCGATAGCGGAAGCGCTGCACGCGGAGGAGGCCAATCATGCAGAGCTCATTCTCAGCATACCTAGGGATATTGCTTTCCTGGAGAGCAAGTACAAGTCAGTGAACCAGGCGCTTGTGACAGACCTCAAGTTTGTTGACACGTTCAAGGCCAAAGTGTTGGAGAAGTTTAACGACTGGGTGGAAAAACTCATCACCTTGTATCTACAGCTGACGAATCCAGTACTTCTCAGCAATGCCACTGGCAGAAACGCTGCAGGAGCTCCTCTCAATGGCAACCAGAAGCCGGGTCTCATTGGATCTCCTGCTAATGCCACAGATATACTAAACCAGTTTTATATTTCAAAGATAGATGAGATGAAGACCAACGTGGACAAGTACCAAGCTGTGCTAGGGGAGATTGAGAAGTCGGTGGAAGATCTGGACCGTGTTGCAGCCACGGGAGGGTACGGCTCGGGCCCAGGAGGTTACGATTTGATCCTCTCGTCGTTGCAGGAGGAGTACTATTTGTATATGGAATTGGCCAATAATTTGGCAGAGATACATCACGACGTGACAAGGCTGGAGGGTCATCCGGGGTTCTGAGTGTTTAGTGTACTAATAGATGATGGGATGCTGTATGCATTGTTCTTCGAGTAAAGCCTCTCTGGTTAATCCCTTGATATGTCATACAGGATTGAGCCATGGAATATTCCTCGTAATCTCTATCGAATACTACATTCCTATTGAATATTAGTTTTTCCATTGATTAATCACAAATCCAATTGCATTATCTCATTAAATATTAGTTATATATTTGGTGAACGTTATAAATATATTTCTGTTGAACGCTATACACAAATCATACTGATTCTTAGTTATCCCTACTGTCTTTATACACAACTCTCATTCTCCCAGCATTGAAATCATATTCTTACAACAAGATAATATATAAACAATTAAATCACCACCATCTACATCCATTTTCAACCTTTAAGTGCTCATCGCGCGCCCCTACCAATAAGTGCCCCCACCAATTCCTTATCTATGACACCCCACTATGCATCGTCTGATTGTGCATGCAATGCCTGCCCGGATATGCGTGTAATATATGTACCTCTACCGGTTATGTATGTATGAGGTGAATGCATGTCCCTCCTCCGCCTTCTCCTGCCTCTCTACGCCCTTCCTTCCTATCTCCACGATACCCACTTAGTACATGCCATTACCATGCCATTACCAGATGCCAATACTGCCGTCACCACTGGATGCCGTTACCACCACCACCACCACCACCTTCCAATGCATGTCATTCCCTATTGCCTACCACCACCTCTCACTGCCTACTGTCTATCCTCTACCATCCTCCTATCCTTTGCCGTCTGCCGCTGCGTGCCGCCACCCCGGAAGTGGGGGAGGGGAATCTGTTCTCTGTTTCCCCTTTTTGCAAGAATTCTTTCTCTTTGTATTGCGAGCGGGATATGTGTAGCATGTCTTGTGTGTAAGCTTTTTTGGTTTTGCTTGGATGGCGTATACGTTTAAGTGTATTAGGATTATTGCAGTTCTCACATTGATGTCTAGAGAATTGGTGCACTAACTGGTAAGTATTACAATGGGTGAGGGACGAGGGGGAGGGAGGAGTGATAGAAGGGTGACCCGTCATATCTAGTGGTGGTGCAAGAGGGATGGTCAATTGCAACTACTGGATCACGGCTGGGATACAATAACACCGCTCTTCTGCAATAGTAACGGGTTCCAATCAACGATAACCGTCCAACGCTGATCACACTCTTGTCGTAGACCTACAGTTGTCCCTCTTTGGTTTCCACTGATAGCACAACCATTGGCGCGATATCTTCTCCAGTTCCAACCACTAACAGCTGAATAGTTTTATACACACGGCAAGTTGAATCATAACCCATCACATACCACAGATCCACTCCACACACACATACATACTCTCGCACCAACATGTCCTCTTCAAGTGGACTCTCCACTCCCAACGATTCTCCATTGGATTCCCTTGCCTCCCAGAGTGACACACACAGCGACACAGATGACTCCTGGTCCGTCATCTACTCCACAGACGATGCAAACGACAACGACGACATTGTTTCCTCCACAAATGGCGATGAGGATGACAGTTACCAGAGAACAGATGTCCATGATCGCGCTCTCTTGGACCTAAGCGACGCACAATCTGAGTCCGCGGATGATACCTGTGCCGACCTCGTTGAGCACAGCCGTAGGTCCAATCAGAGAGCTTCTTCGGTCTCCACCCTGAAGGACATTGATCTCTCACTCTCCTTGCCCAAGATAGACATTACAGGCAAGGGGTCTGCAACCAATAGTGGTGCAGTTTGCAACACCGATGGGGCAAATACCCAATCCTCCACCACAGCCTCGTCTTCAACCCTGGAAGGGCCTCACTCCCTCGACAAGAGTCTCTTTGTTAAATACATCAGCACAATTGAGAATATGCTAAACACTACCTTGTTACATATCTGGGAGATGGCCACACTCGCCCAGAGATTGCTCTGCGAGCTCTTGATGACGATTTCTGACTCTTTCAACAACGCTACTGCTAGCATCGCTGCCCATCCATACGCCAAGCACCTCCTGCAGTCAAAACCAGCTCTCATTGCTGCTGAAGTGAGAGACGCTATCCGTGAGTCCCCATTCGTCAAACAGTATGGAGAGCACTTCACTTACCGGAGGCTACTGCTAGCAGCAACACTGTTGTTGGTTCTGGTTTCGAAGGATTACTTCTTGGAGCTTCAGAACCCTAGCAAATCGTCACAGCCAACTGTTTTTGAGGAACAGCACAGCAGTGATTTCTACATGTGTCTACCAGGGGGGAATGGCATGATGTATATACGCGATGAAGAGGGAGAAGAGGGTGCATTCAAAGAGGTGAAGCCGATTACAGTCACTGAGGTGGTCACAAAGACAGTGGTGAGTGTGGAAACATATATGGTGAAGGAGAGTCATGTCTCTGGCCACCGTTGCAAGAAACACAAGTCCAAGAATGATATCCATATCCATTCATGTGCTAAGCGCTCGTGGCGTGATTCCTGGGACTGTAAGAACGTCCATGGTGTGCTTGCTGGTTCAAAGATGCAAGGAGTCCCATCCGAGGGCTGTTCCAAGAGCTGTTCCAAGACATGCTCGATGGGGTGTATGAAGGGGTGCTCCAGATGCAAGTACACTGCCAACAGACAGTTGACTGAAGTGTCTGATATCGTTGTTCTCTATTCGGAGATCATGAGACTTGGAACTGATGGTGCTGATGCCGTCAGGGAGACATTGCTGGTCACTTTGGACGGCACGCAGAAGAGGGCCAGTGCACTTGCAACCACTCTTTACACCCGCTACTCTGGTGTGGGAAGAGCTGTTGCTGATATCCTCAACGAGGCAGTCACCAACGTCGGTGTCGGTGCTAGCGAGTATCTCGCCAAGGTGTCAGAGATCTCCCGGGATGCAATTGGAGAAGTTGAGTCAAGTGTGGAGTCTCTCATGGACACCACCTCTTCGGCTCTATTTGACAGTGTGCATGCTGCACAGTTCTCTGCAGGCAAACTCTATGAATCTATTGGTCTGGATGAACTCCAGGAGAGTCTCCGTCACCTTTCCGATGTGGGAACTCAGCAGGTTGGCTGTCAGCTGAAACGGGCGCAGGGGGTTTCGTTTCAACTCATGAAAGAGCTCGCCAACAAGACCCACATTGAGGATTGGATGCACACCTCCAGGTTGGCTGTGGACTCAATACACAACAATGTCGTGGCTGCCTACAACAGGCTATCTTTGCCGTCGATGCACTTGTATGAGTACGGCACATGGTATACCCAGGAGGTGTGGAGGTGTGTTGATGAGTATGAGAGATTCATCCAGAGTAACATGAATCACCTTATAGAGTCTGTGACGCGTCTCAAACAGAAGGGTGCTATCTCAGATAACAGAACCGTCAGGGACGGCTCTGTCGCTGCCTATGTATACTACCGTAGGCTAGCAGACTATATGGGGGAGCTGTTCTGACCCACCAGTCAGTTCCTGATGATGGTTTTTTTCCACATCGCAGTTGATGTTTTTATGATTTTCTCCTCTTTGATATGTTCTTTCTTTTTGTCTTTTGCCCCTTATATATTTTCACGAGGCTTGTGGTTTTTGTTTCTTCATTTTCTGTTGTTATGCGGCGGAGGGTTATCAATGGGTTTTAGGTAATAGGTTTGGATTGGTAGCTTTGAGCTCTATGGAATCGTGTGCGAGATATCCATGGTGCTGGATTGATTTGGTATGATTGTTTAGTTATAATTATGTTTTTACTCTGCTCTGTTTGTCCGATAGTATATTAAAGGGTGTATGGAATACCTATATACATGTGGGTGCTGCCCCAGGCTTCTTGCACCAGGCTTCTTGCACCAGGCTTCTTGCCCCAGGCTTGGCTGTATCCATTATTATATCCTTCGGTATTGTCCTTTCTTATCACTCGTCTCTTCATTCAGTCTTTTCCGTTTTTGAGTCGCTTGGCACACTCGATGCCCTATCCTCTGGCAAACCCAGGTCCTTCCAGGGTATCCTGTCCATCAGGTCGTGATCCATACGACAGTCCAAGTAGCTCTTTGCCAAAAGCCTGCAGTTGGGGGCATTGTCGTTCCTTACGATCTTGAGACACTTGAGGTATTTCGTCATCTGCTCCGTACAATCGCCAAAGTGATCAAGAGGGAACGATCCTCTATCTGGAGGAGTTGGCTTCCATGACGAAAGCTTATTTCCTGCGGGGTGTTAGTTCTCTTACCTCCCAGCACTCTTACACCAGCTGCGCTCCTCTCTCTCCACTTACCTGGATTGGCAGACATGATATAACGAAGAGATTAATCCCAAAATCTCTGTTGATATCCAAGGCACTCTTTAAGTCTCTGTACACTGTTGAATTGATGAGCCTTTTTTTCCACCAAATACCCAAAAATTGTCATAATCGCCTTATCTCTCTGTGCCAACGACCATACAATTTCTCCGTCTTCCCTACAAAGCCCGGGCATACTAATTTGCCTCTATGCGATGAGATGATCCGTGTAGCGTGGGCCGATCTCGGTTTCTGTGATATGCAGACAGCTTGGAGATGGCAGATATGCGGCCAGAAGTGAGATTATCCCAGACACGCAGGGCATCACCGTTAGCCAGCTGCATCTACTATGCAATAGCAGTGAGAAAGTGAATCAATGAGTGAATCAATGATAAAAAGTGAAGCATTGGTGGAAGGAGCCAAATATGTCAGAATACATGTTATCTGGAGTGATTGAAAAATACAGTTTAAAATACAGTTTAAATAAGTTGAGGTTGCAATAGTAGCAGCAGGGCCAGCATGTGTCTACTATTTCCTGGGCCAAAATCACACAGTTCAGTAGTGAACATTCATTTCCTTGCGAGTTTTGCCTCGGCTTCTGCTAGCCTCTTCTCGAGCTCAAAGACCCGATTTTCAAGCGAGGTGAGATGTGCAATCAGCTCCTCTCCGACCTCGATCCTCCCACCGCCGCGTCTCTGTGACGAGTTTTGTCTCCCCTGTCCAGCAGTCTGTGGGAATCCGTTGTTGATTCCGGGCACTAGAGGCTGAGGGGGCAACAACTGTCCAAATGACTGCACAGTAGGTTGCAGTTGTCTGTCCAGGAGAGCCTCGGATGTGGTGGTGTTGTTGTTGGTAGGTCCAGTGTTATTGAGCCTCTTGGTGATTTTCCACTGGTTTGTTTCATATGGCCGTTTCCTGGTACCCTCTTGTGGGGCACCAGATGTGGTGCTCGAAGACACCTGGAGCGCAATTGCAGTTGGATCGACAAAGTTACAGCCCGTGGCTGAATTTGAGTGTCTTACAAGGGCGTCTGCACGGGCAAATTTCCGGCCGCACTTTTCACAGGAGAAGGGTTTATCCCCAGAGTGGAGTCTATCATGCCTCTTGAGATCGTGCTGTCTCCTGAACTTGGCCTGGCATACCTCACATTGGAACGGCTTCTCTCTTGTGTGGATCAACAGATGCGACTTTAGGTTATGCTTTCTGGTGAATGAATCCTTGCATTGAGGACAGGCAAACCTCTTCTCTCCAACCACCTCAGGATCGATCTGGGGGTCTGTCTTGGAGAGTGCTCCATTCGTGGTCTCACCGTTATTGGACGCAGATTGCTCCATCAACGTCTGGGCAATGACGGGCATCATCTGTAGTGAGTCTGTCATGATGTTTTTAGTATATTCTTTTTTCTCTGAATGGGAACGATCACCTCTGAAGTTAAAACACCTTGCAGGCTGTAATGTACGGGGATGTAACAGACGGTCAACGGCCAATGAACACACACAACCTGTGCTTTCAAGAAAACAATATAACCACCACCTCAGTAGTCTTTGAGTTGTTTGTCTAAAAAGTTACTATTTTAATATTTCACCTCTCCACTGATGATCGTCTCCCCCTCTTAACAGTCCTTCCCGGTGCTCAAGTAAACAAGGTGGCTGTGTCGAAGTGTGGCAAGTTGTTGAGGCTGGTAGGAAAGGCAGGGGAGTGCGCGTACAGAATTCCAGAGTGGAAGTGCGCTACACAAAAAGAGACGGTTCCTGGCTGACGTAAGCGAACGAGGTGGGCCGCTTAGGAGACGATTGATAACTGGTATTACTGGATTTGCCTAAAGACTGGATTGATGTGATATTGAGGTAATGAGTTTGATTTGCTTTGGGAGGAGGAGCACAGGATTTGAGTATATCAGAGTACAGTCTATCAGTCTGTCAGTGTATCAGTCTGTCAGTCTATCAGTCTGTAGTCTATCAGCATTAGCTGTCTATAGTGGGGTGCTTCAGCCGTCTATTAGTGGAGCGCTTCACCAGTGTTTCAGTGGTGTGTTTGCAAGGTCATAAAATATAGAGCACACCACTGCGCAATAATGAAGCACACAGTGTAATCTATATAGAGCACAACGCAACTTGCAAAGTTTCTGTCTTTGTAGTATGTGGAGTGCTTTATCGCTTTGGACCTACTCGCTTAAATCTGAGCTGCAGCAGTATATTTTGACATGATGCGCCGCACACACACACAAGTATAGTTTTCTGTGACTCCTTCCCCCATAACATTAAACTGGGAAAATTCCTTGCATCTAATTTCATCAAATGGTATGCAATATTGGCAACCAGTAGTTCTGGCCCTGCACCACGAGGACTCCCACGAGGGATCGAAGGGCCCCACACGTTTATAGGTGTGTGCAGTTGCTCTGCCAGCAGCTCTGCCAGTTGCTCTGCCCACGTATCTGCCTGCCCACGTATCTGCCTACCCACACAGTTCTACCCACATTCTACCCACACACCTTCATCCTATCTCTCACACCGACACCATGTACCAGTTGATGCCACCTGGAACGATGCATCTTTGAACCTTGGGAAAACCAAAGGATAATTTCACACAGGTCCAACCGACCTGTCCCCTATATTGTTGCTCCATTGAATTGCATATTTATTGACACGTGCGATCAAAGCAGATGCTCTGCAACCAAAGACGTACGAGTACATGCGCGCTTATCAGAGTGCGATTTGGTCACCAATCTTGCTGTCTGCCATCCATCCATGGGTCGCGCGTGCTCTCCACGCCATGTCCCATGTATGTCCCACCATTTTCCCACGTATGTATGTGTCTAATATACGCACAGTTTGCCGGAGACGGTGAGGGGTGAAAGCAGTAGGAAGCCTTGGGTGCCCGCATATTCTTACATAACGCACATAAAAGCAATGAATACACGTTGCTTTTCCTTGCAGCAGAGAGGAGAGAGTCGCTGCTTTCTCGCTGTTTCCTCTCCTCGCTGCTTTCTCGCTGCTTTCTCTCTGCTTTCTCTCTGCTTTCTCTCTGCTTTCTCTCTGCTTCCTCCCTGCTTCCTCCCTGCTTCCCATCTGTTGTCTCCTCTCCCCCTCTCCTCTCTCCCCCTACCCCCACCCCTCACAGCTCCCATGGAGTTCCCCAACTAGCGCTCTCCCCATGCACTTTCCAGTACTAAACCCGTACTCGTAGCCATTTAAACAAAAAGAAATACCCAATAAACTCTCACCGACCAACTCACCTGTATCACAGCCAGTAACCCTGGAGACACCCTGCCTCGTTTCCTGAATGGGGGCTCCAAACCTAAGCACTGGAATTTTATTTTCCCACTCTGTTTCTCTGTCCTGCTCTGCCTTTGCCTACCGCCCTTCTTCTCCCTCCCTCTGCCTCTCCCTCCCTCTGCCTCCCCCCCCCCTGCTTTTTCCCCCCTCGCCCCCTCCCCCCCCTCCGCCCCCCCCCCCCCCCCGTTCCCCCCTTTAAAAATTTATATTAAAAAA
>JAJLSM010000051.1:18312-45478 GCA_030567595.1 Kuraishia piskuri
CCCCCTCTGCTTTTCCCCCCTCTGCCTCTCCCCCCTCTGCCGCTCCCTCCCTCCCTCTGTTCCTCTCCTATCTCCCGCCCTTGCATCCGCTAGTTGGCCCGCCCTCCAAACTCCCGCATCTTCCTGCGCTGCAGTCAGTCTCTCTGCATCTGCCTCTGCCTATTGCGTCTGCCTGGCCCTCTCTCTTTCTCTGCCTAGCCCCGGCTGGGTGCATGCGTGCGTGGGTGCGTGGATGGGTGTGTACATCAGAAGGTTGGTGGTGCCCATCTTTCTCATTTTGTTGTGAGAGGATGGATACTTCTTGGGCATTACTCGAGAATGTTACTCGTTTTCAAACCACTTTGTCCTCCTCACCACAACCAGATGATCCCGTATTGAACAAGACAAACGCTTATCCAGAAATACTCCACTCCAGCAACAGCTTGCTAGCCGGGATATATCCATATCCTTGCCATCCCCTTCTGAATTTAAGAGGCTGCGCTGCGGCTTTGCGAGTGATAAGAGGAGAGAGGTGAAAGCAAACACAAAGTGACAACGATAATCCCACGCTCACGGCTCTTTGGATCGAATAGACTCTTTTTCGTCTATTTTGTATCTATATATTTAAACAGCTATATATGTATATTGCCGCTGGGCAATATATTACTCAACTCAAAGTGCTGGCGGTTCGTGGTTAAGCCCCACGCACCTACATACATTATCATACATATCATATATACCCCACACCCATAACCCACCACAAGCATGTCTGCCGTTGCCCCCGTGAACCGCAAAAGGCCTAGAGACCTTATTGCCGAAGGTTCATCCACAAATAACGATGTTCCCGACTGGGTTCGCATGTTTGAGAACTCCGGCTCACAGCAACAGCAGCAGCAGCAGCTGAGAAACAGCCATGGCCCTGCAGATGCGCAACACCCCCATCATGGGTTCCACACGGCCGGCAATCCCCACGTGATGAACTTTGGTGTGAGTGCACCCAACGAGCCAGATATCATTGTGCTGGATTCCGATGATGAGAACTATGAGTTTGATGATGGTCGCCGTGACTCGGTCGCCATAGAAGAGGAGGAGGAAGAGGATGACTTGGTGATTCTCGAGGAGAAGACCCTCTCTTCAGACTTTGACGAATTCGACAATGACAACGAGGATGGTGGAAGCACACGCAGCAGCACCACCACGGGCTCCACCTCGGCCGGCTCGGCATCCAAGCAGTTCAGCATGGTGAATTCCTTCTTGGATACAAACTACAATGGTCTCGGGCACAGGGCACAGCAACAGCTCCAGAAACCCGCTTTTGGCGACAAAGCTTACAAGAAGCCAAGGACAAACTCACTGCCCCAGCTACCCCATACGCAGATCTCCTATCACCGGCCTCCTAGCATCAGCGAGGCGGTTGTGAAGGTTGGTGATATCCAGACGGATTTCATCCCATACCAGCAGAACTATGTGTTCACCAACAGCAGCGTGAGGAAAACCTCCCTTGGTGAAAACGATTACCGGTCACAAGTGGTTGCCCTCAACACGGCAAAGTCCGATGGTTGGACAGGCAGCAAACGCATGGCCAAGTCGTCAGCCTCTGCCAGTTGTGATGACAAAGACGGCTATTACGTTGTCAGAAACGGTGACAGCTTTGCCAATTCGAGGTTCCAAATCCGCAAGCTCTTGGGACAGGGCACCTTTGGTAAGGTGATCAGTGCCTATGACCACCAGTGCAGCACCGTTGTTGCTATCAAGATCATCCGCGCAATTCCAAAGTACCGTGAGGCGTCAAAGATTGAGCTGCGCGTGCTATCGATGATCAAGAAGCATGACCCCACAAACCAGAACCACTGCATCCATCTGCGCGAGTGTTTTGACTACCGTGGCCACATTTGCATAGTGACTGACCTCCTGAGCATTTCTCTGTTTGACTTCCTGGAGAAGAACCAGTTCATCCCTTTCCCCGGGAGCCACGTCCAGGCGCTGGCCAAGCAGCTCATACGCTCCGTTGCATTCCTCCATGACTTGAATCTCATCCATACAGATCTCAAGCCAGAGAACATCCTTTTGCATGATGAGTCGTATGTGAAAAAACCCTACAGGGGCCAGGGTGTGCGCAAAGTGCTGAAGGACCCGCTAATCCAGATCATAGACTTTGGCTCGGCCATATTCAACGATGAGTACCACAGTGCCGTTGTGTCCACGCGCCACTATAGAGCTCCAGAGATCATACTGGGTATTGGCTGGTCCTTCCCATGCGATATGTGGTCGGTGGGGTGCATCCTTGTGGAGCTCGCCACCGGAGAGGCTCTGTTTAGAACTCACGAGAACCTGGAGCATCTGGCCATGATGCAGAAGATCCTAGGCAAAGACCTGGACCTCTCCATCGTTAACCAGTGCTTTTCAAAGAACTCCACCGGTTCTCCAGATCACATCTCCAAGTCTTTCTGCAGTTCAACAGGCAGGTTGCTGTTCCCGGCAAAGGAAACACCTGCAAAGTCTATAAACTTTGTCAAGGCTCTATCCACTCTGGATGAGCAGATAGGCTCCAAGGTGGGGATCAAGCTCGACACAGAGCTGAGTTTGGAGATGAATTACCAGAGGTTTGGCATAAGGAGAGCTGATAGAGACGCTTTCAAGTTCTGGTACTACTTCACTGATCTCATCAAAAGACTATTGATCTTTGACCCCACACAGAGGCTCAGTGCCATCGACGCTCTAAACCACAAGTGGTTTGATCTTGGCATCTACGATGACGGCACTACGTGAGGACTGTCTTGCATTTGGGTGGGTGCCTCGGGCTTGTTTTCTTGATGTCGTTGTTATTTTTGTTGTTATGGTTTTTATGTGAATATTTTTTTGGGCTTTCTTATATCGGATGAGGGAAAAGTGGAAGGAAGGAAAGCAAAAGGGGGGTTCGCGCTGATGGCATACCCAGAAGTTGATATGAGTGAAGTGATCTTTTCTAGCGGGAGATACTTCACACATTGTTCTTGGTGGCTCTGTCAAATGGACACCCCAATGCTGTATTGATGTTGGTTTTGCTTTTGTTTTTGTTTTTGTTTTTGTTTTTTTCTTGGGTTTATGATATTTGTTTGGTTTTCTTTTGAGTACTCGTTTATCTTTTTACTCGTTTCGTTTCCTTCACGGGATTATCGATATAGGTCATCCAGCAAGAAGGTGCGGCCGACCTGGCTTGTCATTCTCACACAAGTCAGGTTTATTGTTTATTGATGGCATTACCGCTTACTGCTATATCTGTTCCTGTATAACACCTCAGTGCTTATAATGCCCAGTGCCTTATATTCTTTTCTGTGGTAGTTGTATTCCGATTCGTATTCATGTTCCATTCAGGGGGGCCGGGTCCAGGTGGGCTTCGGCTCATGTTTGAAAGTGGAGCACTGTTATCCTTGGGAATAGGGGAAAATTAGACTTTGACGTCATTGCTCACAGCTGGTCTGTGGTTGACATGGTGATTCTTTTTATTATTATTATTATTATTTATATATATCTATATATATATATATAGGGCATACATAAGCATTCCATGGGTCTCAGGTGTTCGTTGAGTTGTGATTTAAGTTGAAGGCATATCATTTCATATACATTTACTCTACAGTCGTACAACGCTATGTAAGCCATTTTCTTTATTTTTATCAACAAATTCCCAATGAATTCATGGGGAGACAACGTGAAAAGAGAATATACAGTAACTCCAACAATACAGTCAGGGTGTTGCCTCCTCATTTTTGAACAGGCACGAGGAGGTGCCTCATTTCCACTGGTGGTTACCGATGGAGATGTGGTGAGCGTTTCTCTTAAATACTATGGAACACCATCCTCTATGCCAATGCACTCCGCATGTTCGCACACTACTTGTCTTATTAATGTGGTTGCCTTCTTCAATCCAGATGGAGCCAACGGCTGATTTACTGAGCAGCGGTTGGCTCAGCAGGCTCGGTAGCGGTCTCAGAACTCTCGACAGGAGCCTCCTCACCAGCTTCCTCACCCTCATCCTCACCAGCGGTGGCAGCCTCGTCCTCCTCTTCCTCTTCCTCTTCCTCTTCTTCCTCCTTCTTCTCCTCTTCTGGGTGGTCGTGATGATCATCCTCCTGGTCTGCAAGAGCAGCAAAGATGTTAGAGGCAGTCTGGATAGAGTCGGAACGCTTGGAGTACTCTCTCGAGTTCAAAGAAGTGCCACCGTTGGAGGGGCTTGGGGTACCAGCTGGCGACAAAGAAGACACTCCTGGAGAGGAAAACCCCGTGGAGCCCTGTCTGACAGACTTGGACCTGCTGAAGGAGTTCATTGGGCCAAGAGAACGGTCGGAATTACGCACCACACCGACGACATTCTTGAGGTCGCTCTGTGACACCTTGCTGGATCCCCATGGAGACCCACGGCTGGAGTTCTGGCGGGAGTCGTTCTGCCTCCTCTGGTTTCTCTTGGCAGCTTGCTCGCGCTCATCCTCCATTCTCTTGCGCTCTCTCTCCTCGTGAATCTCAGAGATGGTCTTGGGGCCCTGGTCACCAGAGTTGGACCTCCAGCCGGTGGCTCTAAGATCGATGAGGTCCATAAGCATGAATTTGCTTCTGGAGGGGATACCGGAAGTGGTATTTATGATGTCCTGGATACGCTCAAACACAATGTTCATGGCCTTTCTTGGGAGGTCGCCCTTGTTGTCCATTATACCACCAACGGTCTTCACCAGCTGTACAAGGGTCTCAATGGCCTCCTCAGAGGTGTTGTCTGGCTGCACCATACCCTTCAGACAGCTCATGATGACCTTGTCCATCAACAAATGCAGGGCATACAGTTCACCGATGAACCGCACAAGACCGAGACCACGTCTCTTGGCAGCTGCGGCCTTGTAGTACTCGTCGGAGAGCATCTCTGGCTCAAGTGGGGAACCATCCTCGTTGGTTGGCAGCTTGTCACTCCAACCCTTCTCGAACTCGGTCTGACATCTGGTGATGAGGTACCTCCTCACAAGGGCACCAGAGGTCGGGGTCTTGTCCTTCAGACTCTCGTCATTGATCTCTGGAGAGATCTCACGGCACATCTTGGCACACAGACGTGCGTACATGGCGGACCAATGGGGCTCGTCACATGCCTTTGCAAATATCTGCTCGATAACCTGCTTAAGAGACTTTCCATCGGTCTCCCACTTGGACTGGTTGGCAATTGCAATTATGGAGTCCGAAATTGGGTCAAAACGCTCCAACGTCAGCTTGTTGAGGTGCGACTTCACCTGTCTTGTGATCTCCTCCTCGTCCAAGAGCGGAGTTCCATCTGGGGAAAGCTTCACCTCAGCCTCCTTCTTTCTCTGTGAACGCGGCACCCATCTGGTGGCTGACTTCTCCAATGGTTTCACATCCTCAGGAGGAGGCTTTGGAGTCTCATCTTCTTCCTCCCTCTCGCGACCCATGTTGTCCCTTCCGGTACGCTTAGATCCGGTACGGTTGTCACGGTCACGCTGGCTCTTTTCACGACCACCCTTGCGCTTGCTGTTCTGTCTCGAGCCGTTTCTGGAGAGGTTGAAGTCACCTCTGAGATTAGTGGTGGAGTTGCGGATTGGAAGTGGGCCGGCTGGAGCGCCGCCGATGAATCCCTTGCCAAAGTTAGAGTTGGGGCCACCACGGGAGAAGCCACGGTCACCTGACCTCGAGTCCTTGGAACGGCTGCCTTCTGGAATGTAGATGAGGCTGCCGTATTTGGCTTGCCATTCGCTGTCCTTGGGGAGGTTCAGGATGCTCTGGAACTGGTAGAGGAAAATGGGGTCGTATTTGAACTTCTTCTTGTTGCTGAGCCTCTCATCAGGGCCGTGGAAGTTCTCTGGGTATTTGAACTGATATGGATCAACTATGAGTTTGGCCGTCGTGAGACGGTCAAAAAACTTGGTTAGGGTCAACGACGGCTGGCTGGCGGCTTCAGCAGGTGTTTCTTCTGTAGAAGTTTGCTCTGTGCCTGTTGGAGTGACGGCAGCGGTCTCGGCATCGGCATCAGCTTCTACTGGAGCAGTCTCAACCGATTCCTCGGCATCGTTCTCCTCTGGAGTGGCAGCGTCTGGGGTGGAAGCCTCAACAGCAGCAGGAACCTCTTCGGTGGCTGCGATCTCTGGGGTCACCTCCTTAACTGGCTCTGGTGTCACAGGCTTGTTCTCAAGAACTGGCTCCTCAGCGGGTGTAGCAGCAGTCTCCTGTACGGGCTCTTCGCTAGCCTCGGAAACAGGGGTTGGGGCAGCGGCAACAGCCTCTGGCTTAGCTTCTACAGGCCTTTCCTCAACCTTGGTCTCTGTTACATGGGCAGCAGCAGCAGGGGTAGCGGCAACGACATCTGGGACAGCAGCTGCTGGAGCAATGGTGGTCTCCTTTGCAGCCTCTTCCACTTTTGGAGGAACAGCAGAACCTTCAGCCTCGGCTTTGGCCTTCTCCTCAGCAGCCTTCTTGGCAGCAGCACGGGCAGCCACCTGAGCCTTGAACTTTGCCACGATGTCATTCTGGGCAGAGGTATCCTTTACTGGAGTGCTTGGGGTGCTCACAGCAGCAGGGGCCTGGGGTTTGTCTGTTGTTGCTGGTGGGCGCACAGGGGAGGCACCAGGGGCCGGCGGAGCAATCTCAACGCGTGTGGCGATGGGTGTGGTTGCGGCGGAGTTGATGCGTGTGCTGGAAACAGAGCTGCTCTTTGAGTGTCTTCTGAATGTGACAATCTCTCCGTTTGCATTTTTGATGGGGAGGGCACCGCTCTGCTTTGGTGAGTACTGGTTCTGAGGGCCGCCGTAGTGGTTCTGGGCTGGCATCACACCGTATGGTGGATACCCGTACATGTATCCCTGCTGTTGCACCATGTATGGCTGCTGGACATACTGACCCTGGTTGATTGGCACCTGGAAGCCACCAAAGGGCTGTGGAGGGTAGCCCGGGGTGTACATGTTTCCCTGGGGGGCAGCACCATTGTTGTTGGGACCATGGCCCTTATGGTGGTGGGTGTTGCGGTGAGCCCCGCTATGTGGATATGAGTGGTGGTTATTGGGGTTGTTATTTGCGTTCTGCATCTTTGTGGTAATTGACGCTACAATAGGGACAATCAACGTGCTCAGACAACTTCCACGGAATGGGGGAAAGGCCAAGCCTGGGACAAAGAAATAACACCCACTAGAGTGTAATTGGAGAAGAAAGAAGACCCGATGATATCTGGGTCGACTGGTCCAAATCTAAGGGTTATGGGAACTGGAACATTCAACTGCCCACAATCTCTTCCCTTTTGGCAGTGAAGAAAAATAGGAGATCACAACTGCTACCTCTACCAACCTCTCGCTCGCTCTGCAGGCGTGTCTGACTTTTTTTTCTGGCACTGAGTGGCCTGCGGTTGTGCCCGACACTTTTTTTCAGGCACTGCCAGAAAAAATGTGTTAGTACTCAGTGTTACGCCTGTTGCGTTAGCCTCATACCTGCGAAGGTCGGTAGGTAAGAAGGGTCCAACAAATTGCGGATTGTAGCTGAAAATTACCGGGAAAGATATTAGGGGTATTTTATTGGGCGTGTTATTTTTAGTTTTGGTGTTTTTTTGGGTGGCTTGGTTTCTTTCCCAGGCCCTGAGCCCTCGGGGTTGCAGGTCTGTCTCAACCTCGGCCTTCGCTATCGCCGAAACGCCCTAGGTGGAGTCTCCCTCCTTCTGTCTCTGTCTCTTTCATACTGCACTGTATGTAATGTGAGGTAGTGCACGCAGCAATTGGCTTTACTAAGGTCGGCTCAAACAGGCCTAATACAGACGATAGTCCATTATTGGGGTAGAAGATAGGAGGATGGGAGAGGATGTAGAAAGAGGAGCCAGATTTAGTTGAGGGGGTGAGGGGGTACGAGGCCGATAACATAAACTCGGGTAGATGGTGACTAGTTTGCATAGAGAAAGCCCTTTAAGCCACGATGCATAAAAATAGCCAGTATACAGTTAGTTGCCTCTTGCAAGTGGAACCCGCTTATGTGCATTCCTAAGAACCGAGCATTATAAATAGAACAATGCGCAAGAGACGCATTAAGATTGTCGTTGCCACTTCTACATATATTGTACAATCACTCGGGGAACTGAAAAATATACACGCAGTCTATTCAGTGAAACTTTTATTGTAATATTATCACGCTTGCTAGAGTAAAGAATTATAACCTTCTCCACCTGAACTGTAACACCAGTATGTAGGCCAAGAGCCCTAACACCAACGCCAAGAAACCATAAACCACCAATTGATCCTTTGTGGATTCTCGCTCTAGAGTGGGTTAGCTGAGGTGTTATTGTTGTGTTATCGTATTTATACTTACGAAAACAACTGGTGGTAATTTGCTGCTCATCCACTATGCCCTTGCATTGCTCTAGCTCAAGCCCTAGACAGAACTGGCGCGTGCACTGCTGGCACAGGTTGGAGGAGGGGCTCCCCTCGGACCTCGTCAACTGTACGATAGCATATGCCTGTGAGCAATCACATTTACAGAATGTCTCGTAAGCGTAAGCAGTACAGCACAAAAGCAGCAGCAGCAGACTGTGTCGTACCGAGAATAGCATGGTGGTGAAGGTGTTGTATGCGTAGGCGTAGAGAATGCCTAGGGAATGCCTAGAAAATGCGTAGGGCAATGTGTTGCACGGGTGAATGTCCTCTACCAATGGCACAAACAAATAAGAACACAACCGTTTTCAACCCAATCGTTTTTCCAATGAATACCAACCCACTTACAGTAGAATTTCGCACGCTCTCTTTCTAAAGAATCCCACATCTTATCTAACGCACTCAGCTAATGTATGTATGTATACAACTTTTGTATGGCCCCGCTTGAAGCGCTGCTCACCACCCCATGCAGCAAGACATTGCGCGCTGCCCAGCCCATTCAAAACTGTCGCGGAGCAGGCAAAACGTCGTGGGGAAGGCAAAATGGTCGTGGTGCAACCGATCTCCACTATGGCGAGACGGGAGGCAAACGTCACCCAAATGCTCCCATAGGCGGTACCGGCTACGGAGAGCGTGCGACGTCTTGGAGTGTCCAAAGAGTCGGTGGGATGGCTATCATATGCTGGCACAGTGAGTAAGCAAGTGAAGAGTGGTAAAAGGCTAGATTGGGTTGTTTATTGGTGAAATACAGCTGGAGGTAATATCAAGCAAGTAGATTTTGTCTTTTTCGAATTGGTTGTACGACAAAAAAACAAGGATTACTATTGGTGTTTGTGTTGGACAATCTGATTTGAGGAACACAGCGGCGAGCATTGAACACTGGTTGTTTTTGGAAGATTCCACCACGGCCCTATCAGTCAATTCCATAGCTGGGGTCTAAACCGGTATTTATAAGAAGAAGCATTTTTCACCATGGCTGCTGCACTTACTCACGAGGGAGGAATCAAGCCCTTCTTTGAGCAGCGCATCCAGGACACGGAGCTGCAAATAGCGGCAAGAACACAGAACCTCAGAAGACTGGAAGCACAGAGAAATGCGCTCAACTCCAAGGTGAGATCGTTGAAAGACGAGCTCAAGCTGTTGCAGGAACCGGGCTCGTACGTCGGTGAGGTTGTGAAGGTGATGGGCACCAAGAAGGTGCTGGTTAAGGTGCATCCTGAGGGCAAGTATGTGGTGAACCTTGCGGCTGACATTGACATCAAGAAGATCACGCCCAGCTTGAGAGTGTGCCTGAGATCTGATACATACGACCTGCACCAGATCCTCCCCAACAAGGTGGATCCACTCGTGTCACTCATGATGGTGGAGAAGGTGCCAGACTCTACCTACGACATGGTGGGTGGTCTTGACGAGCAGATCAAGGAAATCAAGGAAGTCATTGAGCTCCCCGTGAAGCACCCAGAACTGTTTGAATCCCTCGGTATAGCCCAGCCAAAGGGCGTGATCCTGTATGGACCACCAGGTACCGGCAAGACCCTGCTTGCCAGGGCCGTTGCCCACCACACTGAGTGTAAGTTCATCAGGGTCTCCGGTTCAGAGCTCGTGCAAAAGTACATTGGTGAAGGTTCCAGAATGGTGCGGGAGCTCTTCATCATGGCCAGAGAGCATGCGCCATCCATCATATTCATGGATGAAATCGACTCCATCGGCTCCTCAAGAGTGGAGAGCTCCAGCGGCAGCGGTGACTCCGAGGTGCAGCGCACAATGCTTGAGCTTCTCAACCAGCTGGATGGTTTCGAGAGCTCCAAAGACATCAAGATCATCATGGCCACCAACCGTTTGGATATCCTTGATCCTGCCCTCTTGAGACCCGGTAGAATAGACAGAAAGATTGAGTTCCCACCACCAACCGTTGCCGCACGTACAGACATCCTCAAGATCCACTCGCGTTCCATGAACCTCACCAGAGGCATCGACCTCAGAAAGATAGCAGAGAAGATGAACGGCTGTTCTGGTGCCGACGTCAAGGGTGTCTGTACCGAGGCTGGTATGTATGCCCTCAGAGAGAGGAGAATCCACGTGACCCAGGAGGACTTTGAGCTCGCCGTTGCAAAGGTGATGTCCAAGAACGAGGAGGGTGCAGTGTCACTGGCAAAGCTGTTCAAGTAATTGTTTTGTTGGCTTTATAGAGTGTTCGCCGCTTGTTGTGTATGCAATGCAATACTATCCTATCCATTTGAAGATCTTCATTGATTAATGAGTGCAATGCATTCAAATAAATATACATATATATATATATAAAAACCATGGCTAGAATGCCCTCACCTCATCCCTACGCACGGCATTGTCTTGCAGCCAGGAGTTGATCCTATCAATTGTGCCCGTTTCGCTCTTCTCGTCCAGAGAGGTGTTCTCCAATGCACTACATACCCATTCGTAGTCATATATTCCACTCTCTCTGATGAAGTCTGCAACCAGCTTCTTTCTCGTCTCTGTGTTATCCACACAAAAGTAAAACTTGTCCGCACCAACAGGTGAGTTGCTGTCCAATGCTAATAGGTCTGTTTGAACATGCTTGACAATATTACCCATTGAGACGGCCCCACTGCTCAGCTCTGGCCAAAGCCCGCTTGACTTGCACTCCTTATTCTTACACCACGAATTACCACACCCTTTGGTCAGTTGTATGATGTATCTTCTCTCCAGGCGCATCTTCAGCTTCTGGTGAGTAGGGTCATACACCGCAGAGTAAGAGGGCCCGAAACAGAGATCACATAATCCTGCAGTGAAACTCGATGCCTTCACGATTCTGCAGCAGTTTTCGTTACTACACTTGACAGGTGTTTGTCTCAGCTTCCTCCCAAAGTCATGGAGCGCCATGTGGGTGGGGATATCCCTCATCCGCACCACCTTATTACATTTGTCGCATTCGGTGGTTCTGGACCCGCACGAGTACTCGTGGCCGGACATGTTGGCATAGATAGACTCTGTGGTGTCATTATCTCTGGGCAAAACAAGATGACAAAACCTACACTCATGTAACAGCCCAGCACACGTAGTGGCATTATGGAAGGCATACTCCTGGAGGCTTTGGAAAGTGGGATGGCCATCACACTTGTTGCAGGTATGTACCTGGTGGTACAGAGTGTTGTGGATGGTTTGAGACGTCTCGCCGTTGCCATAGCTGATGGTACCCTGGGACTCGCAAACTTCACAGTGCCAATGTGCAGCCATACCTGCCTTGGAGATACCCTTTCCACAACCCCTTCCGCACTTGACGATGTTTCTATAACAGTGAAGTTCATGAAGTGTGCGTGATGCCTTGGGGATTGGTCTGTTACAGTTATCACATATCATCGTTTCGTCGTCTACAGATATCTCCGTGTCCTGTTGTTTTTCACCTAATGTGGAGTCATTCTCTACCGAGAGAAGGAGGGTGCTTGGAATTGGAACGATGGGTTGTATCTCGTGGGCCCAATAGTGGACCATGATATACAGCGTGGAGGAGGAACCACTTAAATAGGCGCTGTCCAGGGGAACATAGACGGTAGCATCCCCTGCGTTGCCCAGTGCAATACTGCTCCAAATGAAATTTGTGCCGGAAATATATGGGCTGTTGGATACCAACACGTCAACATCTTGTGTGTTAGTGTCCTGTTGGTGTACGGCGATTTTCACATATCCGTCTCGTGGTAGAGGTTCCTCGTTGAACCTAAACTCGAGAACCTGCGATGCCGCGGCGTCCAGGTGCCTCTCCACACCAATCTTGAGCGGTTTGTTGTCTGTGTATTTAGAGACAGCAGCAGAATTCCGCTGCTCCAACATTGCCTTTGCCATCTCGTCGTCTGCGGGCTCTATACTGAGGTCGATGTTGGTGTCCACGATGCATATCGTTTGTTGGGGTTCAGTCTTGGAAACCACCACCTCGTACTGTTTATTGTTGAAATGGTCATTGATATATAACATCTGGCCCTGTGTGAGAGTTGTGTATGTTTGAGAGAGCTTTGCCTCGAGAAAATGTTTCCAGTCGGTGATTTCAGGGTACATCTGCGATGGCTGTATGGTGAGCTGCGTGCCCTTGACGATATCCACAGCCAACCGTACCTGGAGTATTGTGGCTTGATCAATCTGGATCCCGAGACCATTCTGTATCACCTTGGGTAAAAAGATCTCCCCCTCAGGTGCGGTGAACTCCTTCACACCAACGTAGTATGGTTTGCTGGTGACGTTGTCCGCCACCGATAACTGGAATATAAGCGGGTGGGGCAGGGCCTCCAGCTGGTTAGCATGTTGCTGGTTCACCACCTCATTTAACACCGAAGCAGGAAGGATCACTTTGTCTGAGTAATCTGATAGTGGTGAGCTCGGCTGCTGTCCTGTGAATGTCAGCTGCTCTGACACCGATAGGTTGGAGAATGACATTTGTAAACTGAGTGTTGAATGTACCAATAAAAGAGCTATTTACAACTGCAAGTGGGCTGTTTAGCACAATAGAAACAAACACCCTTCGAGGTATCAATAAATATCCTCTGAACACCAGCTGTTCCATATATATAACTACTTTATCATCATGCCCTCACACACGCACACCTATCGCCCCAGCTCTTTGAAATATCGCCTCGCTCATCGCATCATCCGAATCGGGTATCATCTCCTCTGCTCCTGGGCTATCAACCGCAGGCCCTATCGCCACTACGTCACGGGTCCTCTGCTGGAATATGCCGGAACAATCTGAGCACACCATTGTGGGGGGGCGTCTGTGTGGATGTGGGCAGAGGCAGGTTCTTTATACAAATATATAACTTTCAAATTATTCAATGAGAGAATATGGCATACCTAAATGCGTTTTGAATTATTGGAAATTAGGGTGTATGGGAGAGAGTCTCCAATAGCCTGTCACTGTGATGAGGAGTACCTCAGATCTTAATGCATGTCACCGTAATACTGTGATTACGGGCTGAGCTGGCTGAGCTGGCTGAGCTAAGACAGTGCTAACAAAAATTTGCACACCACAACCCATCTTGGCCGGCAAACCCAACTCTCACCGCCTACCACCCACACATCCCCTTTAGGCATCACCTACTGAGGTCTGCCCTTTCATAAAGACATAAAAGAATGCACTGCAGACAGCTGCATACAGCCTTGACAGAGAGCGCCTAATAGTTTTATGTACTCCAGGGCCCATTGCAACAGGCTGATGGGATGTATATGCTGACCCACGCCGTCTCATGTCTCTACGAATACCATTAGAGTGCACACGCATGATACTAAGTGCACATAACATACTACAGGTGGTGTGAGTAGGCATCTCTCCAAACACCGAAACGTGTTTCTGTTCCTCGTGCAATTGCCCAGGAAATCATCAGGGAAATTGTCCGGCAAATTGCCCGTGACCCCTGGCATCACCCCTCAGTTTGATAATGATTCGGTTTTTCTGTCAAGGCAGAAGACTGCCCCTACTGGCTCTCCTCCCCCGAGAGGTATCCTGCTGCCCGTGCTTGTTGCTGTAGTGTATGCTGTAGTGTATCTGTAGTGCATGCACCAAATATCAAAACCACCAAGGTTGTTCAAAAAAATGGGGCATTATGCATCATCGTACATTAACCTGGCAGTGGTGCAGCTGAATATACCAGGGCAGTGGTGTTTGCCAAGGTGAGTGTTAACATGGTCAAGTATGCGTTTTCACTGAGGAATATCGCCGGTTCTTTTTTGCTCGGCTAATGGAGGGGGCTATAGAGAATGACAAGTTTTCAAGTTGCGACTCTCTTTTTTTTTTTTGCTGTCTCCAACGCCCTACATAACTTGGTCTTTGCGCCGCTAAAGAGAAAGAACTACGCCCGTCCTGCTAACAGATTGGTGTTGAACCATACGGCTGTAAAAGTTGGCGTCGCCCCAGGCATCCTATAGGAGGCTCCATACACAAAAGAGTTCAACGGGCGTAGCTTCAAGCTTCACCGTTTTGAGTAATCACAGGGTCTTCATTGTATACCACAGGGTCCATATACCATAGTGTTCATATATCACAGAATCCATATATACCAGCGTTCACAGGGATTTCTCTGTCAGAACTTGAGCCTTGAAGCTCTCGCTTGCTCACAATGTCTGCTATGTCAGTGTCAGAATCCAAAATGCATCTGAGACATTCCAGTCCTAAGATCGCCTCACACCAGGTTTCGGCACAGGTGAAAGAGGAACATCCACTTCTCCACCATCTACCTCCACATTCGCAGTCATCGCATGCTGCGTGCTGTTTACATGACCACCATAGTCCAACACTGGTCAAAACTGCTGATCAGAAAGCTCATCATAACAGACATCAATCTAACAAAGAGGAACCTCTTGTCACCCATCCTTACTTGGAGATGAGCCCTGCTGCCTGCAACTTCCAACATAGCTCTGATGGCGCGGGGACATGTGGAGGAACCTCGGTTGAAATTTGCCATGACGGAGAATGTCCGCCTGACCAGCCCATAGATCTTTTCAATATACTCCATGAGCTCGAAATGAACGGTGCAAATCTATGTGCCCAGTCTATTCCTGGGTTGAATCTCCCTGGGCACGACACTGCCGTGCCGCAACCCTGCTGCTCTCATAAAGGACCATGCGATATGGATAAGTGTCCTCTTGGTGAAAATTGCTGTTCAAGGGAGAATGATGTGGAGGATTTTCTCGAGTGCTGCTTTGACCCAGCCCATATATCTCCAACTGCCGCATCGTTTCCAGCCAGCGTACCCTTGGTGGATGCTGCAGACGACTGTGAAAAGTGTACCACCAGCAAAGAACACCACCATCTCTCCCCCGAGATGGTGCTACATTCTTGTGAAGAGCTCGGGTGTGGGTTGATAAGCGATATTTCCTCTGTTGCTTCATCTCTGACTGCAGCCACCTCGGACACTGCGTGTAGTGCTGTTGCCGTTGGTGGTGGCTCTTTTGGCTTCATGTCGCCAACCCAGAGCCTCCCGCACAATATGACTCTTACGGATGATCCTACAACTCGTGTTTCCCCACCAGTTTCTTCCATAGGGTCGACTCCTCCAGTTGATTCCCCCCAGGACCCGTCGTTCATCAACCAGGCCAGTATGATCCAAGAACTTTACGGACCACCAAAGTCGCCAGAAAATCTTGCAAAGCTAAGCAAGTTGAGCTATCTAAGAGAAAGCCTGAGAAACAAAATTGCCCCCAACACAGTAACACAGAACAACAAGCGCAATGCAGAGAGCCAGCTCGGCAGAAACCTCAAAATGGCAAGGCTTCCTGTAGCTGCTGTAACTCCGCACGAACATCATTCCCGCATGATGAATCTCCCCGGTAACTTCGGAGTCCATGATGATAATAACATTCATCTCCACCAACACCACCACCACTCTCATCATATTCCATATGACTCGCATGATCTGAACTCTCATCATTTCAGCATGGAGCATCTTCCTACCCGTATGAAATGGCTGAGTGGTGAGGATGTTGATCCAGCACTCTGCGATCATGCAAGCACACCAAGTCATCACCACCACAAGCTATTTTTGCACCATCACCATCACCACTATCATCATCACCACATGAATGAGCAGCAGAACCAAGAGTGGATAGACGAACAGCAACATTCGGAGGCTATGGTTGGTATGCCTCATCCACAGCAGCAGCAACAACAACAAATCACGGCAGCTTCTCCTGTGGATTTGAGAGGGGTGTGTAAGGAGTCTCCTGATAACCCTGCGCACCTCCATTGCAAATGGTCCAACGAATGTGGAGATGAGAAATATACAACCAACGTGGAGTTGCAGAAACACATCCTCAACAAGCATATCCTTCCAGGGAGTTCTGCTGTGAAACTTGACGACGACTTTCTGAATTCGATAATGCAGGATTCACATATGCTCGAGGAGCTCTATGGGCAATCGTCGGTGGGCTCCGTGAACGGTGGTGGATACCAGTGTGAGTGGTCGAGCTGTGACTTTGCTTCGGATGATATCAGTGAGCTTCTTTCCCACATTCCGCAGATACATGGATTTGATATCTCTGGTGCTCCTCCAAGAGCACACCACCTTCACCCCTCGATGGACCCCAATGGGGTGTTGGCTGTTGGGGATAGTAAGGACTTCTCCCTCAAGCTGGAATCACCATCATCTGTGGTTATTCCATCCTTGCCGGCGACCGCTGTTGAGGAGACTTTGCAGGAGCACAAGTGTCTGTGGGAGATGGAGGAAGGTGTGGACAACCCTCATCTCTGCAATAAGGTGTTTACGTCCACATCCGATCTTACCGACCATCTTATTGCCGATCACATAGGTGCTGGCCACTCGTCATATGTGTGTAGATGGCATGGTTGTGAGAGATCGCACCGGGTCTTTTCACAACGTCAAAAGGTGGTTCGTCATCTCCACGTCCACACAAAACACAAACCTTATGTGTGTGACATCTGTGGCAAGAGCTTTTCCCTCGACCTTATGCTGAAACAGCATATCAGAACCCACACTGGTGAGAGGCCATTCCGCTGTGAGCACTGCGGCAAATACTTCAAGACCAGCTCCTCGCTCTCCATCCATCTTCGTGTGCATACTGGTGATAAGCCATTGGTGTGCAAGTTCCCTGGATGTGGTAAGAAGTTCAACGAGTCTTCAAATCTCACCAAGCACTACAAGATCCACCAGAGACAGTTCAAGTGCTCTCAGTGCTGCAAGAGCTTCCACAATGAGACACAACTGACCAACCATTTCAAGCTCTATCATACTGGAGATGATTCTAAGGCAACTAGATTGGAATGCGACTGTTGTGGTGAGACTCACAAGATGAACAAAGTGCCAAATGGTGATGGAGAGGTGGTGATAGCTGGAGAGAATGATGAATAGGCAACAGATGATAGAGGTGAAGTTAACACCTGAGGTTATTATTGCGTTAGCCCTTTAGGCTAAGTTATTTATTTGGTGATATTCATTATATATTTATGGTAATAAACCTCGTCGTTATTAATCTCTGGCCACTTTACAATCATAGAGGAAATGGTAACTATATAGAATTAGCAAAGTAGATATATTGTCCTGAATAACTCCTTAATCGATAAGAATGGGGTATGTCTAAGCTCTCAGCGGTAATAATAAAATGAGAAAATGTTCAGCGAAAGAATCAGATCTAAAAAATGGCTCTGGCGATATTAGGCGCAGCCACGCACGACAACAGCAAAACCATTAGCAAAAAAAATTTATAGCAGACACAATATACAATATTATCCCAGGACGGAGGCAAGTGTACTCAAGAGCAACTCCATAAGATAAAAAAAACAGATACAGATCAATCACCCAGTTGGAAGCAAAGGAAGAGGTGAACACAATGGGGGACACCACAAGCTCTGTGAAATGATATGAAACATTGGATACAGGTTACCGTTCGGCTCACGAGTATGTATGGCTTGGTTCAGTGTGGCTATGATTCTCATTCAAGAGGAGGTAGCTACTGCTGGGGCACCATTTCCGTTTCCGTGGCCATTTCCAACAAGTCCGTTGATAGCAGAAGTGGCGTCAGCGACAATGGCATCGACGTTACTCCTGGAGGAGTCAACGACGCCGGTGACGCTCTGCTGTGCAAGGTTTCTAATTCCCTCCACCCTGGAGACGATTGGATCAACGATTGGCTTGAGAGTCTCAATGGCCTCGTTCGACAGCTTTCTGGAGGTGTTGGCAATGGCTTTGGTGGCGGAGATTGGGGGTTCACTCTTGATCTCGGAGTTGTACACGTCTGTTATGTGTGTGGATATATCAGCAGGTAGCTTGTACACCTCCTTGGCACGGGTTGTCACCAAGGGCAGAGCTCTCTCGTAAGCGGTGGATGCCAGGCCGTACATTCTGAGGATCTCGTCCTCCTCCGGGGCGTGGGCGGTGGAATGAGCATTGCCATTTGCAGCTGGAAGATAGGTATCGATGAGGGAGGAGAGTGTGTCATTGACTGGTGTGACGAGTGGCTTGACCTTTGTAGCAACAAGAGGTCTTGCCTTTGCCTCGTAGGTCTTTACCTGCTCCGAAACAGCATCTTTGGTCTTGGTGTAGTTGTCAGAGAGGGTGGTGCGGGCATCCGAGTATGCCTTGGCAGGCACAGCCTGCACTTCCTCGAGGGTAATTGTGGTGATTGCAGGGAACGAGGTATCAAGCTTGGAGAGCAGGGTATCATCGATGAGCTTGTCAAAGCTGTAGATGTAGTCCTTGACATAGGTGGAGTGGCCGACCAAGTTCTGGACGTGGGTGAGAACCTCCTTGAAGTATGCAAACACCACGTTGAGGAACGAGATGGTATGCAGGTAAGCAATCAAGTCACAGACCAAAGGATAAGCCCTAAGGTGAGAAAGAGTGGGGGAGGCAAGAGCCGTCTGTTTAGCAATAGCCTCTGAAGTCATGTGGAGAGTGGTGGAGGAAAAGAAGTCGACCTGTTAAGAACCTTGATGGGGGGGGAAGAGGTGATGAATCGAGTAGTATAACAGCTGGATCCTTGGGTATACCGACAGCCGTGTGAAGGTCTCTCTGTCTTATATGGTTCAACCCTGTGTAAGAATGCGACAACGGCGTACACTGTTCTTGGCTCAATGGGTTAATGGCACCACTTGATCAACAGGAGGCGGGGGCGCTAAACTATGGAGATGCGGCAAGATAGCACAAAGTTGATGTGAATTCAAACACACAACAAAAGGCGTTATCCACAATACATATAAATGGGGTGACCAAAAGAGCAGGAAGGAATAGAGGGAAGGAAGGAAAAAAAAAGTACACAGAAAAAAACTCAGAACGTCATAGCAAGCGTAGCCAGGGATCTCTGTGTGTTTAGAGAGAGTCTAAAAAGGCTCAGACGCACCAGGCAGGAAAGGCAGGCTAGGCAGGCAGACGCACTGCAGATACTGTAGAGCTGCATGTGTAAATTAGCATGTGATTAAAAGGCTAAAAATGTACGGTGCACGCTGCTCTGGTGCTGTCTGGCGTGTCTCCGTGGTGCTGCCTGGCGTGTCTCCCTTATCTCTATACGCAGCCCCATTTCGTGAAACTAACACTGAGGGAGGGGGTAATGGGAGCTGGGGAGAAGTTGCTATCAGGGCGAAGAGATGCGCTAGTGCAAAAAGTAGGGTCGGCCGGCAGATGTATCCCCGAGTGGTTAAGGACAGATAGACTGGTGGGCTTTAGGAGAATGGCCGGGCTGGGCTGCGCTGGGCATGGGCGACATGCTACGCATGCGGCTAACCATGTGCTGAGTGCTGAGCAGGAAAGAGAGCAAAGGATATCGGGTTTCACGAGAGAACGAACGGGCCAGCAGAATAAATAAAGTTTGATATGTGTTAAGGGGGGTTAGCTCGGAATGAATGCGTACCTTCTTTGTTTTTTTTTTGGAACAAGGCGTAGCTGGAATTGAGAGCAACCATGGCGTGGTGACTACTGATCTAAGCTCGAAAACGGTCAAGGATAGGGGTGACAGCAGCATCTCTGCGCATGGTGGCATGCATGCGATAAGGAGTAGTGGGGTATATATAGAATACAGATTGGGGCTATGTTTCTCCTGCAAGGGCCAAAACATCTGGGGTTGGAGCTAGTTGGTTACTCGCATCTGTTATTTCTGTTGGTGAATGGGGCATCCTTGGCATGAACAATAAGGGAAGAGGTTGTTTTTAGTGTGTTTTTTGTGTTCTTAGCCCAGTCTTCATAGAGTGATCCAAATAGCTCATGACGGAGATAGCGCCTGATGCAAATAGCTCATGATGCAAATAGCTCATGATGTAGATATCTACGTGGCTACTTTCTTTTTGATGACTAGCCAATTCACTGCAACTGAACACCTACTAGTATATAAAATCCTCTCATAGGCCTTCCGTTTTGCTGTAAGCAAGACTCGGCAAGCCTGGGACAAACCCTCACGTCAACTTCTTTCGGCAGATAGAGCCTTATAAGCACGCACGTCTCGCGATGCTTTCAACAGCCAGAGGAGCTTATCAGGGCTTGGTATTTATTGTTTGGTAATCGGGTCGCCATAATGCGGTAAGCCACAGGAGTGGTAAAAAAAACCGTTGACCGGTTTGGTCTTCCGGCTTCTCATCAGTGGTCGTGTAAATACACATTTCCATACCTCTACCTCGCCACCAAGCACCCTGCTCCCTCCTCACCAGCGCAATCAAAGTCTCCGACATATTATCTGTTTCCACCGACGATTGGCACCTTTCACGTGCAATGAGATATGCATGATGCGGCTTCTCTCTCTGTAAGGCGTAATACTCGACCTTGAAGCGTGTCAACCGCGATAGCACAGCCCATTTGGAATAAAAAAGTTAGCATATTTATTCTCAAAGAGAGTAGATCACACCTAACACCAATTGACACAAAATTAAAATTCATATCCACCAAAACACCCCGAAATCACATCCAGAATATTCTCCTAGTCCTTCTCTGATCCATCGTGCGGCTCATCCTTAATGTGCCTATTTGGTAAAGATACATACTAAAGTATAGGGCATCGTCTATCGACCTGCATATGTATAGAGATCACGTAGTCTCGAAGTTGAACCACAGTTTTCTCAAAAGGGGCAACCGAGCTGCTTTGCAGTGGTATAACTGTGAGACCAAGTGGTAGTGGCTGGCTGTATGTAACATTTGTGGGCGTGTCTCTCTGGTGGTCGATTGCGAATAATTGCACTTCATTAGCTTATCCACTCTATACACTGTGAAAGAGTAAGAAAAGCCAAGCTATCAGGCTGACATTATTACACATCCACCTGCTTCTCTCTCTTTGTCTCTCTCTCTCTCTTCATGCAGAGTGGAAAAAGTATAAGCGCATTGACATTGAGGGTCCAAGCTTTCGCTTTCGGTGACCTGTTGACTCCTGAAAAGCAGTGATATTGGGTGCGGTGTGTCATTCGGTGTGGTTTTTCACCCTCTCATCCTCCGCCGCTGGTTGTATTTTCTGCGTATATCCTCCAGGGAAGTCGCTATTCAAGTCGGTTGGCAGAGTGTTTGGTATCTGAAAAATAGAGGAAGAACACACCCATATGTCTTTTTCCAACATCACAGCTCTTGCGACAACATAGATAGATGGTGGTGACTGTCAAGCAAGTGGATTAGTGAGCATATATCAAGCAGGTCGATTGCCGGATGGGCAGTGGGTGAAGAATAGCATAATATGGAACCTACGGATGAGATACCTCACCTGCTGAATCAGCTCAACACTGAGAATAGCTCTCTTAACAAGACTGTGAACTCACAACGGCTTCAGCAGCCTCAGCAGCCTCAGCAGCCGTTGCAGGAGTCTCAACAATTTCATCCTCCTTTACTGCCAAGGTCCACGCAATCAGCAGCAAATATTCCAACGGTTATGTCATCCTCGTCAGTGTACGAACCAGGGTCTCAGTCAAATGAAGACAAAGCACTCTCAAATCTCCTGCAGACACTAGCAGGTGATGCAAGATTTGAGTCGAGGTTTGACACGCTACCTGGTGTTGGCAATAATCGAGTTAACATGCGTAGTAACATAGCACTCCAGCAGACAGAGTCTGTACATACGAGACATAGCAGTGTTCCATCGTTTGGTGGTAGTCATAATCAGCAGCATCAGAGAGAGATTTCCGTTGCGGGAGCATCGCTACCACCTTCTGTAACGGAAGAAGATGCAAGATTTCTGATGCTCGCCACGGAGGTTGCGAAAAGGCACCAAATAGATCCTACAATAACACAGATATTACAGCGGCTCGAATATTTTACTGCTCCCCATGGAGGTACCCCTCTAGCTCCCAGTCCGGGCTCTGTGGAACAACATGGAGATGCTCCTCTCCAGGTGGGTAAAAGTGGACAAGAAAGACTCGTGGGAGACAGGTTCGTTCCAAATACAGAAAATTCGTCAGCGTTTCCAGACTTGTCACTGAACTCCTTTAATCCCCAGTTTAGGAAGGGGGACTCCAAGCAAGCAAACGATGCGGAAAAGAAGTCGGCTGATGAGCTGATCTCTAGCCTTTTCAAGATAATGTCTTCGGGCACACAAGCCCCGCAAGATAGTGGGGAGTTATACAAGAGGATAGAGGACATATTAAGGTTTAAAGCATCTGGTAGCGGTTCCGACATCACCGTTGCAAAGGACGCAGTACGAAGGCAGTCCACTGCAGGTCAAGGTGACCACATTTTTGACAATAATTTATTGAATCTACTCAACCCTTCAAAAGAAAGCGGGCAACCAAACCTGCATCATCATCTCCAGCAGCCACGCGGGGATGGTCAGCGAAAGCATCTAAGAGGTGACTTGAATTCCTCCCCATCTTCGACGATATCATCAAACGGGGCGTCGACGAACTCTTTCCACTCTGGTTCTCGTGCTGGTTCGCGGCCAGGTTCTGTGTCAGGTTCGCTTTCGGGTCCGGCTCCGTCTCTCTTGAGGAGTCCGCTGCAACATCAAGGAAACACTCCAGCGGGTAGTTCATCAACGCTGCATCATGTTGAAGCCGGCAGAGAGAGTAGAGGATCAATCTCTTCGTCCTCCTCCTCGTCTGCAACAGCGTCTGATAAACCATTCCCATGCTCTAAGTGCTCCCTATGCTTCAGGCGATCTTCTGATCTAAAGCGCCACGAGAAAATACATCTAGAGGTTCCCCCCAATGTCTGCCCTCTCTGTCAGAAGGGGTTCGCCAGAAAGGATGCACTGAAGCGGCATGTGGATACCCTCACCTGTAAAAGGAACAGAGAGAAGCTGTTGCTTGGTCTAAGCGGTGGAGGCAGCTTGGGACAAGGAGTGATATCTTCTTCGTCTTTTGGCTCTGCCTCTCAACATAGTTTCACAAGCTCCTCCTCGCTCCAGTATCCATCATTACCGAACCCTGGAGCTGCCCCGCCGTTTGCATCCGTTGGTGTGGCAGCTTCCATTGCCTCGTCCTATAGTCGCGGCAGCGGAGCCAGCGACACGAGTGATAACAGTGATATAGATACAGTCCTAAGAAGACTCAAGCCATATAGGGCTGGAGACCTGGATCAGTCAGAAACTGTGAGCTCGAGGGGTTCGAATTCAGGTGATGCAAGGGGTTCGGAAAAACCAGGCGGTGTGGTGCATGACATCTTTTCCCAGTTTGGGTTCTGATCGTTTATTCATGTGTCACAAGGTTGAACGCAGACATGAATTTGATATCTCTACATTCCATATGATAATACATTGCAGACGACGATGTCAATGTAAAGGGACACACGAACAACTTATGTCTACAGGTTTAAAGATGTATATACACACCTAGAGGCGAGTTTCTTTGCTAATCTATATATTAAAAGAGGGCGACATGGAGCAGATCCAGTATGGCTATTTTGGAGTCTTTGATAAATATAATGAACAAAAATAAGTATGAAAATAATCGGCAACCAAAGCTTCATCACCCTTCCTGAATGCCCATACCCCATAACTGCCTTCTGTCTTCTCTCCTTGACTGCATTCTCCCCCATATGTGCACCACTAATGTGAGGAGCACCCCGGCCCATTGAGCACAGGCTGCAGGCGACAGGACTGCGATGCGATGGGGCAGCCGAATGAGGTGGGACGATGGCTGATAAGCCGGAGGCAGTGAGCGATGAGGAGAAGCGCAGGTGACAGGCAGCCGGGAATAGCTGTTGTATGCTTTATAAATTGGCAGGCTGTTGCGGGCAAACAGATATTTCTATCATTAACAAAAGTGGTTGGCTCTACTGGTATCTGCTGTGGTGTGTGTAGTGTGCACTGTCCTTTTTTGCCAGCTGATTCGTTGGTTTTTTGCCATAATGACGGAAGATGCATCCGTGGAGCCAAGCACTCCTTTCTATGATGCTCCATTGACACTGAAGGGGCTGCCCGAGACCACAAAGGAGTTGCTCGCGTCCATTCCGGAGTACCCTCTGGACTACAATATCTTCATTTTCCGTGGAATACATGATATCCGCCCTCAAATTAAGGATCAGTTGAAAGAGTTCAGGCTAGAGGCGATCAAGCTCCAGGAGGAGGACCCAGAGGAGAAGGAGCAGAGTGCGAAGGGTTTGATTCACCGCGGTGTGGTTTCTGCGCCAGGTGTCGGTAAGGGCGATGATGACGGCGAGGATTTCGAGTTGGAATTGACCACAACGTCAAAACTCCAGGATAGACTGCTCAAGCTGCTCATCCTTGAGAGGCATCGCCGAGACATTGCAATGCTGAACCAACTGCTGCAGCAGGATCCCAAAACGGCAACCAAAAAGATTAACCCAATCGAGTTGGGCAATCCCTTTGTCTACACCATTAAGTCGCCCATCTACAAGATGCTGGCCAATCAGTATAATGAGAGTCATCAAGAATCGTTCAAGAAATTTGCAATGCTCCAGAATCTCGAGTATGAGTTCGAAAGGGACTTAGGAGCAGATGACATCGCTTCAGACCAGGAGCTGATCGAGAGTTTCTGCGAAGCCGAAGACGTGATGAAATTCAACGAGCTCTACAACTTCAAAGATATCACCCCTGATTCCGAGGAAGACTTTGCCGAAAAGTGCGAGGAGCTCGTCAACAACAGCAAGATTGTGCAAGTGATGATACCGCTTGCAGCGCAGGCCATCATGATGAACGTTAAGTTTTAGGCACCATGCGGTCGTTCTACACACACAACTATATAATCGAAAAGTGTGTTTTTGCAATGAAAATATCCATTAATCATATAAATGAATAGATAGATACTAATGTTATTCAATTCTCCCCTTCTGTTGTTTGATTTCCATTCAACTACTTACTCCGCATTGTTGATTCCCCTTGCAGCAGTGCAGGGCATACAATATGGCCATACACGCCTAAACATACGCCATTTCATCAAGGAAGCCCAGCGAAGGCTAAAGTGCATGCACGCAATCTGATGTTTAAGCAGCACACGACGGACGGCGACCCCCATCGCTCGTAACGGACGACACTCAGTTTTTCCACTTTTTCGTCTTGAGATGACATGGTCGTCGACGTCGGGCAGGGTACTATAAGGTTAGATATTTCAGACGGGTATTGAGCTGGGAAGGAGGCTGATTTTTTCTCCACATTATACACCACAACAATGCCAATTGATCAGGAAAAGCTGGCCAAGCTCCAAAAGGCTTCTGCCAAGAAAGTCGGTGGTACCAGACTCAAGGTCAAGAAGACCAACAAGACCAGCGAGCAGGACGACTCCAAGCTGCAGGCTGCTCTCAAGAAGATCAACGTCCAGACCCTCGACGGTGTTGAGGAGGCTAACTTCTTCAAGAGCGATGGTAAGGTCATCCACTTCAACAAGGTTGGTGTCCAGGCTGCTGCTCAGCACAACACCTACACCTTCACCGGTTACTCCCAGGAGAAGGAGATCACTGAGTTGATCCCAGGTATCCTCCCACAGTTGGGCGCTGAGAACCTCGAGCTCCTCCAGAAGGTTGCCGAGTCTTTCTCCAAGAACCAGGCTGCTCTCTCCGCTCTTAAGGGTGATGGCGAGGCTGCTGCTGCTGAGGGTGACGACGAGATTCCAGAGCTCGTTGAGGGTGAGACTTTCGAGGACCAGGTCGAGTAAGCAGTTCGCAACTCGGTCTACACAACAAACACTAAAAATTCAGGCTTTGGAAGGTGGCATGTTTCGTCGATGGTAGGAAGCTAGTATGGATGGTAATCTGATAACTGTTCGGTTGATCAGACTTGGTTTATGTAGGTTTTTCACTCAGAGAGGTTGTAATGAATTATACGCCCTCTGTCAATTGAGTTGTCTGTATTGTCTATGCCACTCCCTCTCACTTCAAATAAAACTTTACGATTTGATGTATATGTGTTATTAGGATACTTAACATTAGATGGAGCTTATGTACAGCAACCTCCACCGCTGAACTGGTGTTTATGCTGGTATGATGGAGACTTACTATGGGGAAATTGTGTCTCATACGCAACTGCTCATCTTGACCATACAACCTACTTTGCTAGAGACTGCGGGGGTATGCCAATACTTCACCCTTTATTCACCTCTACTTATGCAATTAACGAAGTCTGAACGACTAAATTAAAAAAAAAATAACCGGAAAAGTATCAGGTTCTTCCCATTGCACATTACCTATATATACAATAAGGGCAAAAAAAAGTATAAGGAAAAAAAAGAAAGCCCTACGGGGGGGTCGAACCCCCAACCTTGTGATATCTGTTATTCAGAGGTGTTCTCTTAAGAGTCACACGCTCTACCGATTGAGCTAGCAAGGCTTCTTGTTGTACCGGATTATTGCTGCTCTATAAGTAATACAGTTCTCTGTCAGTAATAATGGTCAAACAACATTAATCAAACAACTGCAAAGAATTGCATTATATTTATATTAAATTCACTCATCATCTATAAAGCAGAACAATAACTGTTATGTATTTTAAAAGTGGTGGAGTTTCTATTAAAGTTTCATATTTGAGTTTGTATGTTTAAATTTTTGAAAAGATATATCTAGATTTCCTCTCCAAAAATTACAGAGAGCGAATACGACAATCTCAAAATGGAAAAACATGCGATTATCAGGAAAGCTCTTTAGAGATAGCAAAAAAAAAATCAGCTGACGAGTTTTGGTAAAAACAAACAAACTTGTGAGTTTCATTGAGTTGGCAAATACATCGATCTATAAAAAAAATGTCACATCGTCAACACCCCTGCAGTTAACTTAGGGAGAAATCTCTCATCCAACACCAAAACATACAAGTTGTAAGAGAGTGCATGATACCTACAAGAATATTATGTCAGACTATCCGATGTCAATGCCTGAGCGATGAAAAGTAACACATTGGATAGTTTAAAAAAAAGCAAAAAAAAAATGCGCGAACCAGGAATCGAACCAGGGGCTCATCGATGGCAACGATGA
>JAJLSM010000052.1:0-40882 GCA_030567595.1 Kuraishia piskuri
ACGCTATGGGGGGGGCGTGGGGGGACAGGTGGGGTGGTGAGAGACTATTTTTTACGTAGAGATATATAGATATGCGTTTTACGTATATTTGTATATATATATTTTGCGTATATTTTACATGTATATCATAAGTATATATATATATACCAGCAACCACTCAATGGCTCTGAGTTTTAAGCTTTCTGGCTCTTCAGTCAAGACCTGTTAAGGCACCCACCAAACGCGGGTCGTGCGTCGGGATATCCGACGGATTCGGCGATGTGCTCAATAACCATTGGATGAGAAACGTAAAGTCTCCAGACATGACGGGTGGCCTCGCAGGGCGGGGAAGATTGAGATTGTCAAATTTGCCTAGAAATCTTGCCACATGTTTCCAAGCATACTGGAGCTCTTGGCATGCTTTGGGTGTCTATTGGAATGCCAGTGTGTTGGATGTCAATTGGGTGATCGGGACCCGAGTAGTGATTCTTACGTTTGAGGAGAGTTGCCTGGTATCGCCTAACAGAGTCATGATATTGCCTGACATTGCTAATATCGTCTAGATGACTGATTCACCCAAATCCACACGGAACAACAAAACCGATGCTGTTTCCCCACGGAACAACAAAGCCGATGTTTGCCCCATCTAGAAACTTGCGACGACATCGGGACTGCTCCGCCGACTCCTTCAGCCCTGGGCATCCTACCAATAAGCCACTGTCTACACTCTCGATAAATCTCGCCATGATGCTATCGTCAGGGGTATCCTAGTGATAACTGTCCATCGTCAATCATCAACGCTGAATTGCCAATGCTAAATTGCCAACGCTCTACCGTCAACATTTAACCTCTCTCCCTTATCGGAACGCAACTTCCTACAACTTCCCATCTGGAACACCTGCATAAACATGCATGACTATGCATACACAGTGCATGATAACTATGCACACCAGCCACACCAGCCACACACCCTACTCCCCTAACAAAAACCACACTCGGCATCGCTACTCCGCAAAGTTACCCGCCCGCACTATCGGCACCCCAACTCCTATCGAATAATTGCCTATTTGGGAAATCTTCATATATTCAACACCCCCCATTGCCATTAAATGCAAATATCAAGTGGTGAAAGCCAAGGTTTGGACCCCTTTTTTCAATGTTTCTGGTCCGTATATAAACCAGAAGGGATTTCAAGTTGGTCAAGCAAGAAAGGTTCGTCTTATGAACTTTATTGAATCGTAGTTTCAACACCATCATGACCGGCATCACAGGAATCAGAATTGCCATTGGTAAGTGGATGGGAAAGTGGGAAGATGATGAGAGTAGCGGTTGATTGGGCAGCCATATAGCTGTTATATCTATAGCCAGTTAGAATATAGCGGGTTAGAGTATAGCAGGTTATACATACGACATGGCACGTCATTGATTTTTCATCAGGCCATACATTGCGTGACCCACCATACTAACACATTAGACCGCGGTGGAACATTCACCGATGTTCATGCCCTCATCCCAGGACAGCCCGACTTCATCTTTAAGCTGCTGAGTGTGGACCCCGCAAACTACAAGGATGCCCCCACCGAAGGAATCCGCCGTGTGTTGGAGATAGCCCATGATATCAAGATTTCAAAGACGACAAAGCTGCCCCTGGACTCGATCGAGTCCATTCGTATGGGCACCACGGTTGCCACGAACGCGCTTTTGGAGAGGGCAGGCGCAAAAGTGGCCCTCGTCACCTCAAAGGACTTCAGAGACGTGCTGGTGATTGGAAACCAGACGAGACCAGACATCTTCAACATCAGCGCAAAGAAACTCGACCAGCTCTACTCCACCGTGATCGAGGTGAACGAGAGAATCACCCTCCCCAACTACACGGAGGGCGGGGGTGCCAAGGAGCCCATCCTCTACGACCCAAACGACCCAACGATGGTGAAGGCCCTCACCGGTGACGTTGTGAGAATCCTCGAAAAGCCAGACATGCACGTTGTGGAACAGCAGCTTCTCAAGCTGAAGGAGGAGGGATACTCGTGCCTGGCCATCTGCTTTCTCCATTCTTACCTGTACCCAACCCATGAACAGCAGGTTGCAGAGGTTGCCCGCTCGCTTGGTTTCCAGTGCTCTGTCTCCACCGAGTTGCAGCCCATGTTGGGGATCGTGAGCAGGTGCTCGTCCACCGTTGCCGACGCCTACCTTCTGCCCAAGATCCAGGAATACCTCACCGGGTTCGCCTCAGGCTTTGAAGGAGGACTCGACGCCATGAACAACAAGCTGCTCTTCATGCAATCCAACGGAGGATTATGTCCTTGGAACAAGTTCACCGGTCTCCGTGCTATTCTTTCCGGTCCTGCTGGCGGGATGGTGGGATACGCAGAAACTTGCTACGACGACCGTGTTGCTGAAAAGGAGTTGAGTGATCCCATCGCCAAGAAGGCCAAGAAGAACCCATCACAAGAGGCCACCCTCTCCTCCACATCGATCAAAAACGCAACCCTCGGCTTTGATATGGGCGGAACTTCAACTGATGTGTCCCGTTACAGCGGGAGGTTCGAGCACGTTTTCCAGAACGTTGTCTCTGAAGTACAGCTCATGACCCCACAGCTGGATATCTCCACCGTTGCCGCCGGCGGAGGCTCCATGTTGTTCTGGAAGAACGGCATGTTTGTCGTTGGGCCTCAATCGGCCGGTGCCCACCCTGGTCCAGCTTGTTACCGCAAGGGGGGCCCTCTTACCATCACCGACGCCAACGTGTTCACGGGAAGACTGCTGCCGGAATACTTCCCCAAGATCTTTGGCCCCAACGAAGATCTTCCGCTGGACGTTGAGGTTGTCAAGCAAAAGTTTGCCGAGCTGGCAAAGCAGATCAACTCCGAGAGAGCCGGAGTGGCCGCGCCATTGTCGCCCGAAGAGGTTGCGTGTGGGTTCCTCAAGGTTGCCAACGAGGCAATGACGAGACCCATCAGAACGCTCACTGAGGGCAAGGGATACTCCACGGGTGACCACAACCTGGCTGTGTTTGGTGGTGCCGGTGGCCAGCACTGCTGTTCTGTTGCCAGAACCCTCAACATCGAGAAGGTGGCCGTCCACAAGTACTCCTCGTTGCTCTCGGCCTACGGTATCGCCCTTGCAGACATCGTTCTTGAGAAACAATTGCCGGTGGCCTCCCCCTTTGACGACGAGCACCTGCCCTTTATTAAGTCTCGCTTGGCTGACTTGCAGGCGGATGTCCATGCAGAATATGCTACCCAAAAGACTGGAGAGTACTCCACCACGACGGAGCTCTACCTCAACATGCGTTACGACGGTACCGAGACGTATCTGATGATCCTCAAGCCGGAGGGAAACGACAACTGGGACTTCAAGACCCAGTTTGTTGCGCAGCACCAGCAGGATTATGGCTTCTCGCTCGAGAGACGGGTCATTGTTGATGATGCGCGTGTGAGACTCGTTGTCCACTCTGACTTCAAGGAGAGAATCAACCCCTTTGAAGAGGAGGATGAGCTCCTCAGAATCGGCTCTTCTTCTGCCCGCCAAAGAGAGGCCACGCCTCCGTTGACCCCACCAACGGCGTCCAGCCATTGTCAGATCTACTTTGAGGGCTATGGTTGGAAAGAGTCCGTGGTGTACAGGCTGGAGCAGCTCAAGAAGGGCCACCGCGTCGAAGGACCAGCCATCATCCTGGACAACACACAGACGATCCTCGTGGAGCCCAAGTGCCATGCCACGATCCTCAAGAACCACGTGGTTGTCACAGTTGCAAGGGCCAAGAAGCAGAAGCTCTCCGACACGGTGGTGGACCCGGTCCAGCTCTCTGTGTTTGGCCACAGGTTCATGAGCATTGCAGAGCAGATGGGCCGCACGCTCCAGATGACCGCCATCTCCACCAACATCAAGGAGAGGCTCGACTTCTCGTGTGCGCTCTTTGACTCCAACGGCAAGCTGCTGGCCAATGCCCCGCACATCCCGGGCCACCTGGGGTCGATGTTCAAGGCGGTCGAGTGCCAGAACCAGATTTGGAAGGGCAAGATCAAGCCGGGCGACGTGTTTTTCACCAACCACCCCAAGACCGGTGGTACCCATCTGCCAGATATCACCGTGTTGACGCCTGTTCTCGACAAGGATAACAACGTGCTGTTTTGGACCGCGGCCCGTGGCCACCACGCCGATATCGGTGGGATCTCTGCGGGATCGATGCCCAGTGACAGCAAGGAGATCTGGCAGGAGGGCGCAACGATCGAGAGTGCAAAGCTCTTTGACCAAGGTGTCTTCCAGCACGACACCGTGGTTGACTACCTGTACACCAAACCGGGAAGCTACCCGGGATGCTCGGGGTCACGTGCTCTCGAGGACAACATCAGCGACCTCAAGGCTCATGCCAGTGCCAACCACCGTGGTATCAAGCTGCTCACCGACTTGATTGCCGAGTACGGCTACGACGTGATCTCGCTCTACATGGACGCCATCCAGAGCTCTGCCGAGACCGCCGTGAGAGACCTGTTGCGCGTTGCCTACGACAAGTTTGGCGGCAAACCCATGAAGGCGGTGGACTACCTCGATGACGGCACGGCCATCGTGGTCACCATCACCGTCAACAGGGAGGAAGGGTCTGCGGTGTTGGACTTTACAGAGAGCGGCGACGAGTTCTACGGGAATCTCAACTGTCCCATCGCCGTTCTGTACGGTGCCATCCTCTACACGCTGAGATGCCTCATCAACGTGGACATCCCGTTGAATTCCGGGTGTATGGCGCCGCTCACCATCAAGGTGAGGGAGGGTTCTCTCTTTGATGCCTCTTTTGAGGCCGCGACCGTGGGAAGCAACGTGGAAACCGCCCAGCGTATCACCGACGTGATGTTCAAGGCGTTCCAGGCCGCTGCAGCCTCCCAGGGTACCTGTAACAACTTCACGTTTGGCTCATCCGATTCGCAGTACGGAAAATTTGGGTATTACGAGACGATTGCCGGTGGAGGAGGAGCCGCCAAGGGCTTCAAGGGACAGAGCGCGGTCCAGGTACACACCACCAACACCAGAATGACCGACTCGGAGTCGTTTGAGAAGAAGTTCCCCGTGATTTTGAGAAAGTACGAGGTGAATCGCGGCACAGGTGGAGTCGGAATCAACAACGGTGGTGATGGTGTGATCCGTGAGATCGAATTCACCGTTCCACTGCAGGCCACATGTTTGATGGAGAGAAGGGTATTTGCACCTTATGGAATGAATGGTGGCCACCCTGGCCGTCGTGGTTATAACTACTGGCTGAAGAAGGAGCCCAATGGGAACGTTCGTAAGATTGCCCTCGGTGCAAAGAACTCCGTCTATGTCCAGCCCGGTGACCGCATCAGAATCGAGACTCCTTCTGGAGGTGGTTGGGGTAAACCGATCGACGAGGAAACTGGTTCTGAGATTGCGGATGCCAATGACGTGGATTATCCATCGGTTGATGCCCATAAGGCGGATGCCAGCATTGTTACCGGGAGTGTTGCGTTGAGAAGTATTACCCAGTTGACCAATTAAGTACGAGCAATGGATATTATGAGATTGAAGAGTATGGAATGACTCAGTAAAGAATTCTGATTCTAAGTTTTTGGGTGAATTGGAAGGGTTGGGAGAGAAAATTGAGAGTCCATGAGCTGAGAGTAATTCCACTAAATGGGTTGGGAGAAAAGTTGAGGGTTCATCAGTTGAAGGAGTAAAGATTCTAGTTAAAGGGTAAGTAGAGAAAGTCAAGCTTCCATAGAGTAATTCCATTGAAAGTAAGTATAGATCCCAAGCAAACCTACGAACTGAAAGTTTAGACCAGCATAACCAAATCAGTAAAGAGTCACCTCCTCGTCCTTGATATCCAACACCAACATATGTCCAGGAACATGCGACATAACAGTTCCCTTGATAGAATCACCTAAACTCATCACAGCCAACTGCGGTGTCACACCACATGCCCAGAAAACAGGCACCTCACCCTCTTTGAACACGGTGGGATCACCAAACTCAGGCTTGGCGATATCCTTTATACCAAGTCTCTTGGCCCCGTCAAACCCCCAGTCAATTGGCTCTCCATGCGTCTTCCTGTACCGGGCAGTTATCTCCCTCACCTTGGGAATATCCTCAACTTTGTAGGGACGCATACTCACAACATACGTACAACCCACAAAGATACCGGCCGGGTCCAGGTATCTGGTGGTGGCATACATTGGCACAACAGTGTTGAGCTCTGAATGACGAGGAAGATAGCCTTCCTTGGTGAGGGCATTCTCGAAGGAGAAGGAACACCCAAGCAGGAATCCCACGTGGTCCTCAGTCCATTCGTCTTTGATAGAGGTCTTCGATTCCACGAACTTGCCCTCCTCGTAGATGTTGTACTTGGGAAAGTCGGTCCTCATGTCAAAGTCAGGATCCGACAGCATGTCTTTCATGTCGACTTTGTAGGGATTTCCGGAAGAGGTCATCCCCACCAAAGGACATGGAACCGGGTTACGGAAACAGAGATCAGCAAAGTCCCTGGCATACTCCTTGGGTAGAACAATGAGATTCGCCTGTGAGTACCCAGGGCATTTTCCGCTGGTGAAGGAATCAAACACCCCCGTCCGGCACTTGAGACGGAAGGTATGAGGAGTTTCAACCACAGTTTGGGTCATGGCGTTTCAACGATTACACACAACGAGTTGGGTTGCAGGAACGAATTGAATTTCAGAGCAACAAATTGCAAACCAGGTCTCGACCTCAACAGATTTCGGAAACAAGGAGGTAATAAGTATTGACAAATCTGGATAACACTTGAGTGTGTGTCTATCTGCTTCCACCTACTTCTATGTGTCTACCTATCTTCTATCTATCTACTATCACAATCAACACGGAACTACCGTTCCGAACTTACGTTTCAAACCATTCTCCGAACTACCATCCAAACCATCATCCAGACTCTCTCCAACAACCCTCCAACCATCCACTTCTCAGAATCGTATACCGGCTACGCAATTCCATCACCCCTTTTGGAAACCACCATTGCTACCCTTTATCAAACCCTTATCTGAAAACCACCCCACAAATACTTCAACGAGCATGGAATAGCGCGGCAACTACTCATAAAACTTCCAGTTGCTGGATGCGGCAATAAACGATCGGGATTTTGCACCCGCTGTGTAAGTATCGGCATCAGCGTTCCGACTCCTCACAGCAACATTACCCTTTTTGGTTGCATGGTGCATAAAGATGCATAGAGGTGCATCAATCAAACACGCTAGTGGTGGGTCTAGGGAAGCTCTCCCTGGGAATAAGTTGTGGCTAGTGACGCATGGATGCATATTTGGCCCCTACTTTGATGCACGTTTGGGGCAGAGATAGTGCAATGCAAGGCGGTGCTGCAGGTGATGCGATAAGTGCCGGTTGATCAGACGAGACCAACACTACAAGTTGAATTTCCAAGCATTTTCTTGGAGAAAGGGCCAACTAATCTGGAGTGCAGACGATATTTCTGGTAATGTTGAAGAGTTATCTTTCCTTTTGAACGTTTAGACATATCACCTGAGAATTATATAGAGATATAAAACACCACTGGCATCCCAAGAGCGTACACCACATTGTACTGCAACCACTCCAAACACTACAAATTCATTCAGCGACCACTGGAAAAAAACAAAACACGTGCTACAAACATGTCTGAAAAGGTGCCAGTGGAGCTCACCACCACCTCTGTCACAAGCGACAAGGTGTACGATGTCGACCCAAAAGCAGAGGCCAGATTCATCAGGAAGATGGACAGAACCCTCATGCCTCTCTTCTGTTCGATGTACTTCTTTGCCTTCCTCGACAGATCCAACATGGGAAATGCCAAAGTTGCCGGTATGCTGACCGATCTCAACATGACTCAAACACAGTTCTCTGCTGCAAACTCTGTTGTCTACGCTACCTACATCACTTTCCAGTTGCCTGCTGCTTTGCTGCTTAGAAGATGGAAGCCCAACTTCTATCTCTCTGGAATGATGGGCTGCTGGGCCTTGGTCACCATATTTACTGTTTTTGTCCAAAGCTATGGTGGTTTGGTTGCTTCCCGTGTGATTCTCGGTCTTTTCGAGGGTGGTTTCTTCACGTGTCTCTCCATCTACATTGCCATGTGTTACTTCCCCAACGAAGTGGCAACCAGAATCTCTTATCTGTTCATCGGAAGTGCCCTTTCAAGTGCCTTTGGTGGTTTGGTTGCAACTGGTATTACAGAAATCACCACTGGTCCACTCGAGCCATGGAGATACCTCTTTCTGATCGAGGGATTGTTGACTATCGCTGCTGCAACAGCCACGGTGTTCCTCTTGCCATCCACGCCATCCAACATGGCCAAAACTGAGGAAGAGAAGTTGGTCTGGGAGTCTCGTGAGGCAAGAAGAAGAACATTCATGGGTAAAGATCAGTTTGATTGGAAGTATGTGAAGCAGGCCCTCAAGGAACCCAAGACCTACATCTCCACTGCCATTCAGTTTTGTTCAGACATTTGTCTCTACGGTTACTCGACGTTTCTGCCATCCATCCTGCAATCTGGCCTGGGCTTCAACTCACTTCAGGCTCAATATCTCACCATTCCAGTGTATGTCCTTGCTGCCGGTGTCTGCACATTGACCGCTTTCTTCTCGGAGCGCTTTAGGATCAGAGGCCCAATGATCCTCTTTTTGAATGCTTTTGGTATCATCGGTTTCATCATCCTGCTGGCTTGCGACAACAATGCAGTCAAGTACTTTGCATGTTTCTTGGTGGCGGTTGCTCTTTACGTGTGTGCCATCAACGAGTCATGGATTGCTTCCAACACTGCTCCTCACTATAAGCGTGCCACTGCCATGGGTATGAACCAGATGTTTGGTAACACCTCGGGTGTGGTTGCTCCTCAAGTTTTCAGGTCGGCTCCCTACAGACTGGGTCTGGGGTTCACCCTGGGATGCTTTGTGGTATCATCGTGTCTTACCATCATCCAGAGTATCATGTACAGGAGAGAGAATGCTAAGAGAGAAATTCTTGAGGCTGAGGGTGCTACTGATGATGCTTTTCTCATGGGTGACAAGTCTGTCTCTTTCAGATACATTTGGTAGTTCTAGAATAGATGAGTCCAAGGCAGGAGGTTTCCAAGGTTTTGTTTTGTTTTTGTCTTTCTTTATATTTTTTCTATTGTTTTCCTTGACTCTAAGATTACAGCAACCAATGGATGGTGATATTATCTTAAATCGAATGGCTATTACCCAGATGAAGGTGTCCAATAAATGTGAATAATGAAGATTTCCAAGAAGATACCCACCCAATCAAGACATCCAAGACATCCGAAATATGTCCAACGAAAATATCCAATCAAGATATCAACATATCCAAGAAGATATCCAATCAGAAGTCACCAAATGGGTGTCTCTCCACACCTCCAGCACTTTCGAGGCCTATTCTGCCCACCAATCAGTCTTCCCAACAACCTGTAAACCCCACCCCAATAACCACATATTTACTCTCCTTCAATTAAAGTGGATTCATAAATTGGGGTGAAAAAAATTGCTTTCTTTATAATGCCAGTTTAAGTTCCCCTAGCAGCTGCGTTTAGTGCGTTTCCTAGGCGCGCCTGCGGGGTTTTCTACTAATGCACGCATGTACATGCAAGTAAGGAGCGGCAGTAGGCCGAGGTGAGCCTCACCCCTCTCTGTCCCGGAGGTTGATGTGAATATTGAAATGGGACAAAAACTATCCAGACAACCATACAATTTTATTACTTCTACAGTATTGAACATGGAGGGCAAGTTCAGGATACAAAAGCCAGGGAGAAAATCCAACGGGAGGTCCAACTTTTCGGGCCATGTTACTGGCCGTGTGGGAGGAGGAGAAGCTGAACTCTTGGTAGTGGACGAGGAGGATCCTGGTGATGAGGGGAGGGTGAAAATTGCGTAAGTATGGCTGAACTTAGGCTTTTCCAAGTGATTCAGAGGATATTAGGCCACTCAACAGGGTTATGGGCAAGTCAGGGCTCAGTAAGGCTGTCGATTTCCGTCAACGTGTCGATGTCAGTCAGGCTGTGCTTCCCCACACCGCTGAGTGGGTCTCCAACTCAAAAATGTTACTAACCGAGTCTTAGTTGTGAACGTTGCAAGAAAAGAAAGACAAAATGCTCCGGAGAGACGGTATGTAGAGGGTGCTTACAATCCAAGTCTGTGTGTATATACAAGACGAGGGAACAGAGGGTGAGTGTCCTAAGGTCTCACTATCACAACATGGAGCAGAGGATACGAGCATTGGAGAAGATCCTCGCAGATAGAGGCAGCACCATCACCACAGCAGCAACAACAACTATCCCTGATAGTCCGTCACTGGGTGTTCCCACAAACTATATGGCCGGCAGTCATGGCAATGCTGCTCTTCAGCAAGATTCACCAGTGAATGCCCATACACCACCAACAGTAGCAGATCACTCTCACTCCGCACACCATTTAGAAGCCGGTTCTTCTGATTTTGTAATTATGAAGCTTGCTGAGATACAAGCCATCTCTGTTCCGCATAGAAGTGGGTATGAGCATGATTCTGGAGCAAATATCATGGTATATGACTCCCATTTTACTCACATGACTCTTGCGTATGCGGAGAAACTAGTGGATAACATGCATTTCTTCCTCAACTCAACGTATCTATCCTTTGAGGTATCTCAGATTAAGTCAAAGTTAAGAGAATGCTTCCAGGAGACTGGGCAGCTTCGATTCCCCAAGAATGACCCATTCTGGAAGGCCATGTTGCTGGTGATATTTGCTTTAGGACAGCACTACGATGGTATTCTACCAGGTGGAGCGATGAGAGACACGAAACAACTACAATCAGATGGAGATAGCTCTTTTCAATCGTTGACCCTGACAGGTTTGGGAACTTATCATCTGTTGTCTGCCGCTCTTTCATGTGTTTTCCCCATACATCGTCCACGGGAAATACGGATCGTTGAAGTTCTGGTGATGGTGGCATGTTACTTCAGGGCCATATCAGAGGACGACAACGCTGTGCTGTACTCGAATTTCTCCGTAGATATCGCCATAGTGCTCAATCTCCATAAGGAGGAGCCTCCTAATAAGTACTCTCCCGATGAAGTAGAGCGCCGTAGAAGGGTGTGGTGGTCCGCCTACATGACAAACAGGTTTCTGGGAGCAAAATCGGGCCAACCAGTGCTTCTGGGAATTCCAGATATCAACAGAAGGTACCCTGAGATGGTGTTGTTTCAAGGAGGTAGAAAACAGCGCATTGAGTTTCCCAACAAGAATGGCTTGATGTTTGTAATAGACTTGGCAAAGATCGCGGAAGATATCACAAACTTGGTTTACCGCAACTCCAAGATACTTGCGAATGCCGAGGGAAAAGCAGAAAAGTCTGATGCTGGTAGATGGGTGGTACCGAGCGTTTCTGATGTTGCCGAACACATAACAGGAGAAACAGAAACATCCACGAGACGAAACATGGAGCCATCAACAGGGTCAGGAGCGTCAACATTATCGTCTTCTGTTATGTCGTCTAACATGGCGTCAACATCATCAGCATCTTCATCTTCCTCGGCACCCGGATCCACTCTCCACAACTCCTCGTCTTCCCCAGGTACCGCAATCGTACAGATCATCCACCGTCTCATTGACTGGACAGAAAACCTCCCCGCGGACTTTAGGCTGGACCTAAATAGCAAACACCATAGAGGAACCAAGAGAAAGAGACTCCTATGCAGTCTACACCTCAACTATTGCTACTGCATCCACCTCACGACCGTTCCCATACTGTACAAACTGGTGGAGGAGCGCATCCAAAGCCAAATGAGGAATGTCACACCTCCCTCCATTCCGGCTCACGTTCATACCCTCTTGACGATCTGTCTCAATGCTGCTCAGCTCACCATAAACATTCTCATCACCTGCTTCAACGAGGATATGCTTGCTGTTTTTGGCGTCATGGATGTGGATTATGTGTTCAGTGCTGGTGTGACTTGCTTGATGTGCCATGTCCTTGGGGCTCATGCCACCACCCACAATGTTGATGGCTCTTTGAATTCATGTCTCAGGCTACTGGCCGAAATGTCCAAGAGGGGAAACGCCAATGCCGGTGTCAAGTCGGAGAGACTTACACTTTTGGCCCGTGATATGAGGGTACCGGTTGATCTACAGAAAGGAAACCTCAAGAAGAAGAGGGCGAACAGTCAACGTGGCAGCTCGAAGGAGGAGCCAGACAACCAGCCAACAGACAACCCATTTGCTGAGGGTTATCGACCAAACTCTTCGAGTGATTCGGAGGTTGCTCCTATACCGGATGTAGGAGGTGGTATATCTACGGGAAGCATGGATATATCATCTCTTGTGTCTCATACGGTTGAAGTCAACCAGCACGAGAATCCCACGATTGGCCCATCTCAAATGGAGAACTCATACATAGATCCTGGTCTTTCGGATTCGGCCTCAAAGTACACCCCGTCACTTTCTCAGACCCCAGTGAGAAGGGAATCGTACTCTCAGATATCCATTCCCTCACAGATCATGGATACCTCGTTCCTTCCAGCCCTTGGAGGTGAGGATGCCTTTGCCTTTCTGGACGGTCAGAACGCTATCTGGGAGGAATCTTTTGAGAATGTCTTTGCCGAGCCTGGTGGAAACAGTCTATGGCAACTGATAAACAGTCTACAGGGAAAAGACGATTGAGAAACAATTTGTGTGTGATTGGAATAGATTCAAGGTGCATTGTATCAAGGGATTCTTTGACTCATACCCGACTATCCTTACTGGAAGGTATGCCCGCTTAAGAGCTAATTGAAGTATAACATACATGGCAAACAGGGGAAAACACATAGATAAGTAACACATTATAATAGAGAAAGCATATGAGGGTAGTACCCTTCGCATCATCCGGATCAGTACTCTAAACTGACCTTCTGTTTGAAGGCTCAAAGGGAAAGGCCAGTGCCAAAATGCCAATTAAGCCAATGGAAGCACCACACACCCATATGGGGACAGAAGAGCCTGAAGAGCCACCGAAGTGGTAGATCACTGGAATGATCAACCCAGCAATTCTGTTCATCACCAGCGCGATTCCAGCTCCAGTACCCCTGCACGCAGATGGCAACACCTCTGGGGTGTAGGCATAGAGACACCCATAGTACATGTTGATAAAAATATATGTCAAGGTGGAGAAGGCGACATTCTGGGCTTCAGTCTTCACTTTGGTGTACGCAAACAAGAATATCATGGTCAAGAGACCGCCAATCACCATGGTGCCCCTTCTACCAACACGAGGAATCAAAATGGTCAACCCGGCAAAGACAGGCCCCAGAGTACTCAGGGCGGTGGCTATGGTGTTATCTCTGTATGTCTTGTAAAAGGAACTTCCGTATAGAGTGGCGCCTCTCTCCAAGAGATACTCAGGCAAGAAGTTGGAGTAAATGCCGTAGGTGATACCAATACCAAACCAACTGATGAAGATCAGAGCCGTTGACCTGCTGGTTGTCTTATTGGGGAAGAGCAAGGCAAAATGATGTTTCAAGAGCTTGAACCCTTCCTTCCAGCTCTTCTTCTGCATGAAGTCATCATTGCTGACAATCTCACCGCATCTTCTGAGCTTCTCTACTGTCAAAGAGCATGGCCTGTTGTACTTTCTGGCTATTTTCAAAATAGCCTCAACAGCTTCCTCGTCTCTGTTATTGGACACCAAGAACTTAGGGGTTTCTTCTAGGTTCACCAGGAATAATCTACCAATAGCACACACCAGCACGATTGCAGCGTTCACATACCACACATATCTCCATCCTCTATTGATATGAGAAGGACAATACTCGGGGCCACTGCAAGAGAAGTTGGGTATGAATGCCCAAGCCAAAACCGTGGCCACCGTTTGGCCAATGGCCCACCAAAAGGCCATGAAGGTGGTCAACCACTGGTATTTGAAGGGCAAGAACTCAAGAAAAACAGAGACATCAAGTGCGAGATTACCACCAAGGGCAAAACTACTCAAAAAAACGTATATCATATACATGGGGAAGGAGCCACTTCCACCAGCAAAGAAACAGAAGATGGAGCCAAGCAGCAGAGAGCTGTTGAAAGCAGTCTTACGACCAATGAGGTCGGCTGTTGCACCCCACATCAACGCACCTGTCAACAATCCAGCATACACTATCTCTGTTCCAATGGGGTAGGTGATGTTGTACTGGTAATTCACATAGGTGGCCACATTGGCCTGGATCAGAGTCAGTTGCGAGTCAGCAGAATATCCGAATCCGGCAAGCAGAAACACCTTTGCCTGGTACCAAGTGAAGCCAATCTCGTCAATGGCATCGTTGATGATGTGCATTTTGGCATTTAGCACTGTGTCTGCATCTCTCAATGGGTTCAGGTCAGAGGAATCGTTAGAATCGGTCAGTGATTCAACTGACGACGTCTTGATGTCGAGGGGGATTTTGGTTTCTGACATCGTGGGGTGTGTGCTGTAAGCCTTGCGTGAATGCTTCAATAGACTATACTTATATGTGGGAGCGTGTAGGAATGGGGTGGAGGCGAGGGTAAGGTATCCGGTTCACGTTTTGCCAGAAGACTTACTGGGCGCGAGAAGATGAAGCAGTAGGAAATGAGCTTCGACTGCTCACAAAACTTCCTCTCTAGAGATCAAGGCCTTGATGGACAACTTTGGGTATGTGCCAAATTGGTGAACTTATACCGATATATACCATGGGGTTGGGGGCTACCATTTCCGCCCATTCTCTGAGATGCATTGCCAGGCTTATCTTTGGAGCCCACCGAGGTGCGTCAAGTTTCCGGTCGAGATTATCCGAAATGGGCAAATGAGCACGTTGAGATGTCAGCAAGGGTGTCTTATGACGATATCTGCAGACGCATGAAGGGTCGAGGTGCTAGGTGGGTGGTGGTTCATCGTACATATTGCTTGTGTAGTAGAACTGAAATTTCATTATATAGGACATAAAAAAGAGTTGAAGCTTACACCGTGTTTTAATTTTGTCTTTCTTGAAGTTGGAACTGTCCTCCAAACACCATTTCGTTGCTCCACCATACTCCGGATTCATGCAGTACGACCTGCATAACCGTTCAATTATCCTGTGGTTTCCGTTTCTATCACGCACCTCCTTCTTTGAATCCACCCATGTACCTCGCGCAGCAGCCGGTTACTCCTCGACTTTCTGTGCCCCACACAGCACTAGACTGCCCACGTTTGCCATATGCAGCAGCCGGAAAGCCGCGCGTTCCTTGCGAGCACGACCAGATAGGCGAAACATGAGGCATACACACGCGCTGTGCACACTCACCATGCATGCAAAGTGTGCGTGCAACGCAACGTGTGCACACAATAGGCTCATTTATTCAGTTGGGCCACCCAAAAGCTTTGGGTCTTTTTGAATGGCATGAATCTGATCGTTAATTTAGCATGTGAGTCGGGAGGTGAGTGAAGGAGCCCAGAAAAGTCACCACACAAAAAGCCAAGACAAAGAGGATGTATGGAAGAAGAGCCAAATGCCAGATGCATTTACTGACCAGTACCAACATAGCTGTGCATTTGGAGCATGTCGCCGTAAAATGTTGATAGAAAAGGCATGTGACAGTCCCAGGAGCTCCGATACTACAAGCTCCTATTATTACCGACAGATTCTTCAGAATATGATAACAATTTTCTTCCAAATGTTCAACGCAATGAAACGTCTGTCTCTCTGCACCACTCTCCCCCTCCTAGCCCGCAATCCTAGTTCACAAACCGATAAGGTGAATGAACATTCTAAGCGTTGCACCTAAGCCGCAGAAGGCATCACCCAACGTGCTAAGCGTCTGGTGTCGATGGTATACACACCGTGCAGCTCTGTGTCACTACGTGTGTCACCATATAAGCCTCTCTGCTGTGAGCATCAATGTGAGTCTCTGTGTGAGTCTCTGTGTGAGTCTCTGTGTGAGTCTCTGTGCGCTACGCTATATGTACACCACTCTCTATATCTGCAACTCTGTGTGAGGAATGTATAGGAGTGCGCGCTTCATCTCTTTCAACGTAGAGCGCAACCAACAGCGAGATAAACTCCTAGGAACGGCTGTGAGTGTTTTCATTAAATATGTACAGAAGCGATGGCCCTTTTCGAACTCACACTTATATTCACACAGTATACCAATATTGTCTGGTCGTTCAGCATTGCACATGAGCGATGTCTGTAGCTCCTGCTTGAGCGTTTCTCTATATATCCCAAAGAGTCAACTGATGACATAAGCACACAAATATCATATCTGGTTACGCAATAGCAGCTATACACTTGAAAGGTACAGTGGAGCTAGTTGCTCAAAATGAACCTTTGAAGTCCGACTACCCGGCTGATTACCCCATAATGGCTCCGATGTAAGTCAATTGCTATTGTTTTTGCTGCTTTGGGGTACTTCTCTCGGAAGCTTCCCCCTCAGAAAGCTCTGCTGGACATCTCGATCTCCTACTAACCCCACACAGCTGTACTTTCATTAGGATCTCCCACAAGAATGCTGTAGGGATACGGATATTTGTGAACCGGCGAGCGCTTGCGAAGGTGGCGATCAATGGGGCCAATACCAAGAAAGAACCTGTTATGGAAACCGCCATACCGTCAATCCAACCGGATAGGAAGAGCATCATCAGGCTCACCAGGGCCGTGAGGGTGAGCCTCTCCAACCAGGATATAAACCACCTGGTGGATGGTATACAGGGAGTCCTGCTTGAGTACCTATTGAAGACTCCTATAGAAAAGCTGGCGTCGCTCTCCATCTCCTCTACAGCACTAGCAGGCGAGTATGGCTCACTAAACTACGCCAGCTCCACGATCACAGCAACGAAGCCGTCATCCACCACGGGTGGCGGCGTACAGTCCGGTAAGGTGGTGATACCCATTGAAGCTGCGGGTTGGAAGTGCCACCTGGTGATATCGATACCTAACATGGAGTATATCCGTGCGGTCCTAGAGGGTCTGGAGCCCTCTACCAACATGAAGAGTTCTTTCAACCCGAACCTGCTGATCCGAAGCTCGAGGGTGAAGAGTTCAGGCGGCAAGTCCAGGGACAGCTCACCGAACCCGGTGATATTACAGGAGGAGGATGACGGATTGCCATCGATACCACCAGAGGGAGCTTCAATTAGTGTCAATAATGACACCAAACCTAAGCTGGAGGTGAGTTATGACTACTCCAGCGTGAACATTTTAGGAAACTCCTTTGACATCCATGTGTTTAAGCGGGGGAGTGTTAATAGAGAGTATGGTTGAAGCCAAACCAATATATATATGAGATACGAAACTACATGTAATGATATTTGGTAATTTTCAATTGAAAACTTTACTAATAGTAAGAGAGAAGTGAATGTTAGAAACACAAACAGAGAATACAACACGCTGAAGGGATGAAAAAGAGTAGTTGAAAGAGAGAAAAGAGTGACAGCCAAAACCAAGGGAGATTAAAAGAAAAAAGAAAGGCAAAATACAATGAATGACAAGGGCTGGAGATGATACCATATAGAACAAATGAATATGGGTGCATGAAAAAAAGCCATATAAAAGAGAGATGCACTTGAGGGGGGTGGGGGCAAGCCCGGGGAAAGGATAGCCCGAGTGCTCTCAGTTTAACTTGCCTAAAACCAATTCAATCATTTTAACTCCTCTTCAATAAAGAGCCGTGTGGATTTATCTATGCAGCAACAACCTTCTCCTCCTCCCACTGCTGCTCGGTGATGGCCATGTTGGCAGTGTCCTCAGCGAGGTCCTCCTCGTCGTACACCTCGTCGCCGTCGGTTCTTCTGATGGAAAGGGTTGGCTTCACCTGGGCAGTCTCAAAGGTCCAGGAGGCAAGGGCGTTCTCGGCATCGATGATCACCTGCTTGGAGGCGTCGTAGCCGTCGTAGGCTGGTCTGGTCTCACCTGGGGTGACTGGGGAGTCGTCGAGGAGCTCGAGCACAGCCTTACCGTAGCCGGCAATGAGGGCGAGCTTCTCGCTGTGCTCTCTCATGGAGTCAAACTGGTAGGTGAAAGCAGCCTTGAGCTTCTCACGGGTGATGTTGGAGAGCTGGGCCTCGGCAACGAGCGACTCGGCCTCAGCACGCACGAGCTCCTGCTCAAGAACGACAATCTTGGGGGACTGTGGGTCCTTGTACTTGAGGTAGGCGATCTGCTCGGTGATCTTCTGCTTGCGCTCACGGGATGGCTGCACAGAGCCCTCGATGTCTCTGATACCCTTGAGGGTGATACGGTACTGGTCGTAACGGTCGATGAACTGCTCCTCAAGCTCTCCAATCTCGTAGATGAGGACACCGAGCTTGTCGGTGACGTCGCTCACGTCGTCCTCGTTGTCGGCACCCCACAGCGAGAGCTGCTTGGCAGCAGACTTGCGCTCACGGGCAGAAAGCTCAATGGCACGCATCACGTTCTTCTCCATCTTCACCAGCTGCGACAGCTTTCTGGCGAGCTCGGGACCAAACGAGCCCGCAGTGGTGCGTCTCAAGGTGTTGGTGATGGAGCCCTTACCGAAGAACCTGTTTGTCTTGGTGGTGGAGGGTGGTGGTGGTGGGGCAGCCAACTGCGATGCGGTTGGAGCACGCGACGAACGGAGGGAGTATGTTCTGTGCATTATGAGTCTTTTTTTTTATATATTCGCTCGATACCCAACTATATATGTGTATATATATAAATGGTCACTTGTTATCAAAAAGGGGCAGAGATTGAAATAACGAGTCCTCCTTATTGTCTTTTTAGCAAATAATACAACAGCAATAGTACTTCTGTTGCACTTCAATCGGAATGGAAAATAGCAAACAATGGTGGAAAATTGCAATTGAGGTGTTGAATGGAAAAGGGGAGAAAGTCAAGAGGTGAAATACTCCTCCCCCCTCCTCCACTTGCCCTGCTACTCTCTCCCCCCCCCTTCAGTCAGGGGCTGGCGCCCATACTAAAGCCATCCCTCCTTCCCCGAAGCAGCTCGAGGATGCGGGCTAAAGCGTGCGTCTGCGGGCATATGAGCATTGCACGACGCGTTTCATGTGGGCGAGACATGACGGTTTTCACCCCCAGAAAAGTGGCCTAGGGGTGGTTATTTCGGTGTTCCTGGGGGAGTTTTGCCATGAAAATTAGTTCGTTGTAATCGCGAAAGTTGCTCTGTTAATAATATCGAGTTTAATCTTTCAAAAATGACCTCCAACAACCCCAAAGCTCACCACACCATGCTCCATCGCTCACAGCAAGCGCTCCTGCATTCGATCGGATGCGCTCTGGCTCTATTCCTAAAAGGGAAGTGATGGTATTACCGAATTGGTTGAACATGGGGTCATTTTCAGGGCTCGCAACTGGAGGCATCCACGGCGATGTGCAGTTGTGGAACCGATAATGAAACAAAAAGGGTGTGGACGAAATTTGTGCATCTGGAGATAACAACCCCATTCCACATACACATGGCTGTTTTCGGTAAAGCCAATACGCCAATAAGCCAATAATTCCCACCTTCGGGATTCAACACGCTTCGATGGTTTCAACACAACTCTTCTATCACACACCCATCCACCACTCCCCAGAGAAACTACTAATCCTGCAGTAGTGCAGACACTAATGCATATCAGCACCGCCTACATTGCCCAGCGTGGTGTGCACACGGCCTGCTGCCTGCCTGTTCCCCATCCTTCCATACAGATGGGTACCCAAATGTAGCACACGCCCTGTGTTGGTGGCTGCCTAGAACGTTTGCTCCATACAAAACTGTGCCTGCTAAACTTGTCACCTTACGTGGGCGTCGTTCCCGCGCGTGTTGCGATGGCAACTGTGCAGTAGGAGGTGCCTGTTAAGTTGAGGTTGCCATATATAGAATGAACATGTAGATGACGTAAAACAAAACAGGAGAAATAGAACCTATAATCATCGATATCTTTTAGGTCACACCTATGGACAAAACCGATGGCAATGGAAGATGGTGTACAAGAATCCGTAAACATCGTCGCATGATGCTCTCTGGGTTGATGACGTATGGAAGGATTGCTCCAAGGTCAGCAAGCAATCGTGGTGCGAGTCATCCTTTCGTTTCTTTTGGATCTGACATCACGGCAACGGATCTATTGATGCTACGAGATGCGAGTTTAACATGATGGATTCATCTGGCACCCGTAGGCATTTATCGACTGCAAAGATCTAGGGGCGTCACTCTACCTCACTTTTAGTTTCACAGTCTCACTACCAGTCTGTAGCCCAGGCTGGATGTAACCAAAGTGTGGAGCAAGAACCAGCTGCAGCCAACGCCTTCCAACCCTGCCATTTATCTTATTAATTCAATTAAAGAAAGCTTAATAGAGAAGTAATCGTGCGGCCACAATTCTTGGGCACAACTACCATACACCCATATGTCGGCCATGGCTATGTCCTTCTAGGCTAACGCGTCTCGCGTACGGCGAAAACTCCCTGCACGAGACCCGTACTGCCAGTCATATCGCCAGCCAAGTATTTGATCCTGCTAGGGAAGGAGCAAGGTCGAGTGTAGGAAGCTGGATAAGTGAAGAATATATGATAGAACCGACTATGTTTGTTTATTATTGGGTTAGGTATCTTAATCTTCAGGCTTTATAATGTAATAATCCCAGCATTCTCCCCAGAATAGTCGTTGCTGTCGCTTGACATGGCCCTTGTGTGCCTCCTACTGTGCGGTTTACGAGCCGCATCTGCCTTATCGCAACTCATCTCCGCAGAAACTGTAGTCAGATCCCGATAAGCAACCAGGGCCAACCCAAGAACATCAATACATTATTATACAACCCTGAGAACTGTATATTCTTGTTGGAGGAGTTTGACTCCGTTTATCGTGACTGCCAATTGCAATTGAATATATTTGACAACTTTTGATGCTCAAGCAATACCACACTCTTCTCGTAAAGAGGCCTATTCTGACGAATGCCATAACCACAGCAGTGAGTATCCTACATGTTGGGTAGTTTGAGTGGCTATTAACACCTGTCGCAGTTTCTGTTTGCCTCTGGTGATGCTCTTGCCCAGGTATTCTTCCCGGAAACATCCCACGACCTCTCTGATGACCCCATAAGACGCTATGATTACTATCGTACTCTCCGTGCGGCCGCCTATGGAGGATGTCTGTTTGCGTTTATCGGTGATAAGTGGTACAAGTTTCTCAACAAGGTGAAGTTTCCTGGTGAGCCATTTGTCGACAATCCCTCGTTCAACAAGGTGAGAGACACGTTGACGAGGGTGGCAGTGGACCAGCTGGGATGGGCTCCTGTGGGGGTACCCCTCTACTACACATGTATCACCTTTATGGAGGGGAAGGGCATGCAAGAGGTGAAGGACAAGCTGTATGCCAACTGGTGGCCGACGTTGGTGACAAACTGGGCCGTATGGCCAGTATTCCAGCTCGTCAACTTTTGGTATGTGCCAGTCAACTACAGGCTGTTGGCAGTCAACGTTGTGAGCATTGCATGGAACTGTTTCTTGAGCTATAGGAACGCCAAAGTTCCAGCACCGAAGGAGTCTCCAGTCCATTTCCCTCCTGTACCGGAGTGATTTATGAGTTTTACGTATCAAAAAGGGTTCAATTAATATGAGGAGTCAATTTATTCTATACTTGGATACACATTTGTTTCCTATAGCTATTGTTAGTATGCGAGAAGTCCATAGTGTTTTGCTCTCGCATGGTAGTCAGACCTCTCCATGCTCCATACCAGTAGTATCAGTGTAGCGGTTCTTTGATTAAGTCCTCAGACGTTGCGAACAACTCGGACTTGGTGGCCGAAACCAACAAGCAGGACAAAGAATCATCATAAAAGGTGGGGTGGAGTCAGGGTCGGGTGGAATGTCGATTGTAAGTACTTACTGGGAACACCAGAAGGAGTGAAAGAAAAACAGAAACAGAAAAGGAAATGCTAAGGATTTAGAGAATTATATCTCAACAAAATACATGAAGAATATGATACATGAAGAACATGATACACCAATATATGATACACTAATACATGATACACTGATACCATTATACAATGAACACCGTCCACCATATTGAAAATTCGGCTCGCAGATGGCTCAGAGTGAAAAATTCAACCTCATCGCCCATTTCCCATTGTGTGGGAAAAGTGTGAGGTGTCCAAGGTGGTAGGGCTAAGGAGGGCAGGGCTTTACGGCTTCAAGGCATAGCGTGGGAGGACGGGAGGGATGCGTGGGAGGGCAGCGTTGAAGGGCAGTGCGGGAGGGCAGCGTTGAAGGGCAGCGTGGGAGGGCAGTGCGGGAGGCAGCGTCAGGAGTGTTGCGTTCCAGCAGAGAGTACCCTTAGAATCCCACTGAAATCCCATTGGAATATCTAAAGCCGAGTTTTTTTATCTGAGTATCGAGATTTCCCAGATTTCGTGTTTTCAGAATGACGCAGTGGTAGTGACATTCCCATTTCCAACGGGTTTAGGTGTGTCCAGGTGTGGTTGTTGCCCCATATTCCGAGCCCTGATACGTGCAGCACTACGTCATAGAGGGAGGTTGCTAGAGGGGTGGAGGAGTATCAATAGCGGGGTGTTTGAATTCAGTTTGGAAGTGGTGTGTGTTGGTTGATCCCACAATATATAGTTGCACCTGTACTGTCAACCAAGTATTATTACAGAGGCTTACCATTGTTTCTCGTCGCCTATCGAAGGCTTGGCTCACCCAGCGTGCCAAGGCAATCATCTACAGAATAGGCATGCAGGGCAGACGGCACCACTGAGTATAAGTGGGAACCAAGAAACTGTAGAGATCATGGATACTGTGGATATGAAACTTGTGCTCCATAGCGCTCCTTAGTGCTTCTTTTGCTGCTAGTTTTAATCATAACCTCAATCATAGTCTCCCCCCACCCCCCAATCCACTGATCCCAGTTTCAGCTTAAATCAGTTTCTGATCTCACCTCCATTCAATCTCAGCCTCTGTGCCCCATTCCTGAGCCCACCCCGTTCCTGCCGTAAAGGGCATTAATTCCCTATAGTCCATCCTCCGCCCCACTTCTGCTTGCTGCCTTCCATGCCCTTGAGCTGCCTTTGCTGCCTCTCCCATTGCCTTCGCTGCCTTCGCTGCCTTCGCTGCCTTTGCTGCTTGCCAATTCCCAGTGCATTCCCCTGCCTTCCCTGCCATCCACCCTCACCCTCCCACTCCTCCCGCTGCCTTCCCTCCCATTCCTCCCACTGCCTTCCCTCCCATTCCTCCCACTGCCCCCCACTTTCCCTCCCCTACCACCCTCCCAGTGCACTACCTGCCCCTCCGCGTTGCGACGCCCTGGACACCTGGCAGGCGTATCACCACAGCCAAACACCCAGCGAGAGCCAAACACCCAGTGGGAGGGGCCGAGGGGCCATTGACGTCCAAACGTGTGAGCCAAAGGGCGAATTGATCAAAGGAGAGCGATTTGAGTGGATAACGAGGGTTACAAGTGTACGTGATCGTCTATGGTGATTGATTTTGTGATTGATTGCATGAATTAGGTAGTTGATTGCATAGACAGGTAGTTGACACGAACCGCTATACTCACTCCCCACACCAACACACCGTATCTGTGGGTTCTTATCTGAGGAGACTTATCTGTGGAAATATCTGTGGATATATCTGTGGATATATCTGTGGAAATTTAGCTGAGGAGATATCCGAGGAGAAATCCGAGGAGAAATCTGAAAAGACTTATCTGATACTGCTGGCAATTGGCTATTGTTCAGCTGTGCCATATCTACCATTGCTAGGAGTGGAACTTGGAACGAAGATCTAACTGGACTAGCTAACTGGACAGCTAACTGGACTAGATCCAAGTGAACTAGCTAAGTGGACTAGCTAAGAGTAGCTAAGCAAACTACACCTACGCCGAGCAACCACTTTCCAACTCTATCACTGAAACATCCATACCCGTCTAATTGGGTACACACATCTTGACCCAAATCATACCCTGCCAAGATGATGAAAGGATTCAAACAAAGGTTGTCGAGGTCTAAGAGCACCTCGACCAAGAAGGAGAAGGATAAACCAAAGGACAAGTCGAAGGAAGAGCCCAAGAAGAAGACCACATCCTCCTCCTCCTCCTCCTCCGCTTCGGGAACGAGCACCCCCTCCAACAACTTGCATGTGCGCTCCAACTCCAATTCATCTGTAAACTCATCATCTTCACAAAAGCAACCACAACAACAACAGTCGAGTGCTCCCTCGACCCCAACTATCAGCATCACCCCGGTGGTTGGCCAGCCATCGCAGGGGTCTGGGTCCTCTAGCAAGAACGGAGTGCAGCACCCCGTGCCCATTCTGGCGACTAGTTCCGATGTGCCCTCCACCCCCAACAGCATAAACAATACCAACAACACATCCTCGCTGGCAAACTCTGGGGCAAACTCCTCCAGTAACGGAACCCCCAGTCATACCCCTGGAACGCAGTCCCCACTGAGCCCCCATAGCCCCCACAGCAGCCCCCACACGCTGGATCTGCCGCGTTCGACGCACTGGTTCGACAACCTGGCGACGCCCACAAAGCTCGAGAACGACATCGACCTGATCAAGACGCCCAAGCGCCATAGCAGCTCGAGGTTCGAGCCCACTGCGGAGCACCAGGCGTTCGAACAGCTGCCCGGGTTCGACGAGGTGGCTCCCAACAAACAGGTGGAGCTGTTCATCCAGAAGGTGGACCAGTGCAACATCATGTTTGACTTCTACGACCCCTCCTCCAACATCCAGGGCAAGGAGCTCAAGCGCCAGACGCTGCAGGAGCTGATGGGGTTCATCGCCACTAACAGGTTCACGTATCCGGACGAGATGTACGCACACGTGGTGCAGATGTTCAAGAACAACATCTTCAGGCCCATCCCACCCCCGGTGAATCCTGTGGGTGACATCTACGACCCGGATGAGGACGAGCCCGTGTTCGAGCTGGCCTGGCCCCACATGCAGGTGGTGTACGAGTTCTTCCTCAGGTTTATCGAGAGCCCAGACTTTAACCACAGCATCGCCAAGCAGTACATTGATCAGCGCTTTGTGCTCACGCTGCTGGAGCTGTTCGACTCGGAGGACCCCAAGGAAAGGGACTGCCTCAAAACCACCTTGCACCGCATCTACGGCAAGTTCCTGAGCCTGCGTTCCTTCATCCGCAAGAACATCAGCAACGTGTTTTTGCAGTTTGTCTATGACACGGGCCGCTTCAACGGCATCGGCGAGCTGTTGGAGATCCTCGGCTCCATCATCAACGGGTTCGCCCTCCCGCTCAAGGAGGAGCACAAGATCTTCCTGTGTAGGATATTGATCCCACTGCACAAGGCAAGGTCGCTTTCGCTCTACCACCCGCAGCTGGCGTACTGTATCGTGCAGTTCCTCGAGAAGGACCCCTCGCTGACAGAAGAGGTGATCATGGGACTTTTGCGGTTCTGGCCAAAGGTCAACTCCCCGAAGGAGGTGATGTTCCTCAACGAGATCGAGGACATCCTCGAGGTGATGGAGCCCACCGAGTTTGTCAAGATTGAGATCCCGCTGTTTGCACAGCTGAGCAAGTGCATCTCGTCCCTGCACTTCCAGGTGAGCGAGAAGGTGCTGTGCTACTGGAACAACGAGTACTTTCTGAACCTCGTTGCCGAGAACGCTGACACCATTCTGCCCATAATATTTGCCTCCTTGTACGAGATTGCCGCACCGGAGATTGAGCATGAGGAGCAGCAGCACCAGCAGATGTTAGCGGAGGAGCAGCGTCACCACCACCAACAACAACAGCAACAACAGCAACAGATGAGCCCGGATACATCCGACGAGATAATTGGGCTCCAGGAAGGCTTGAACGGGCTGCACGGGTTCTCGGACGGCAATGGGATGTCTGATCCCTCTCTGTCGCTGGGTGCCATGAGCTGGAACCGCACCATCTCGTCGCTCGCCTACAATGCGCTCAAGATATTCATGGATAGCAACCCTGTTCTGTACGATAGATGTGCTCTGTTGTATGAGCAGCAGCTTGCGGAGCAGAAGGAGAGACTCTCTGCCAGGAAAGAGAGCTGGAAGAGGCTGGAGGAATATGTGGGGCAGTTGAAGCTGGAGGGAAGGAACGAAGAGAATAGGATGGAAGGGGTGGATGGGTCCAATGGGTCCAATGGGTCCAGTGAGCTCAATGGGTCTAATGGGTCTAATGGGTCTAATGAGCTCAATGGGTCTGAGGTGCCCAATGCAGCCAATGGAGAGGATATGGTGATGTCGCCGATGGTTTCGTAGAGTTTGTTGCCCCTGTGGGCTTGCATTATTTTTGTTAACGAATAGAGTGAAAAGTTGGAGTGTCGTGTTTACGTAGGTGTCATAGATCATATGCATGACCTGTAGGGGTAGTTCTGGGAACTCGTAGATCATATGTATGATCTATAGCTGTTGTAGTTCTCAGAGCTCGTAGATCTCATGGATGACTTTAGGTGTTGTAGTTCAAAGGGCTCATAGATCTGACATGGATGATCTACAGGTTTCGTAGTTCTCAGAGCTCGCATAAATGCATAAATCACTATAGATGACTTGATACCTCCATTCATTACCTCTATACACTACGTGGCCTTATACTCTCTCAGAATAACAGGAACAGAGGACGGCGGCAACGAACCCACCTCGGTGATGATCTTCTTGATATACTCGGGAGGCGTCAGATCATACAAGATGTTGAGCACGTTGAGCTTGGGAACATCCTTCCATCCCAAGAGGGGGTTCTGCTCCTTCAACAACGCAGACTCCTCGGCATCCCCATTAGCCGAACTGTTGCCATTGGCATTGGCATTACCGTTGTTCTTCTGCTGCTTATTCTTGCCCTGTGCGGGCTTCTCCTTCTCGTGCCTCTTCGTAGCCAAGAACTGTTCCAGCGCAAAACCCTTCTTTGCGGGCGCAGTCTGTACATCCACATGGGTGAGGTCATCACCATCTCCAAGCTCGTTCAACGTGACACTATCCAGTTGTACCTTATCGCTGAACTTGATGCTCTCGCAGCACACCAACACAGGGATGTTGCGGCTCTTGGCCGCCATGGCAACGAGCGCCGACCCGACACGGCTGTAGAGCCTGCCGTTGCTGAGCATGGCATGGGCACCCAAGAACACCGTGTTGACGTCCTCCATGACGGATGCCAGGGCGTTGATCATCACATACTGGCACTTGAGGTTGGCCGCACACAGCTCCTTGGCCAGCTTGCGGCCCTCAAACAGAGGCTTCGAGTCCACCACGATGATGTTGAAGGTCTTCTTCTGGTCAACGCCGCAATGCAAAAAGGTCTTCTTCAGCACCTCCGAGTGGCCAAATGTGAGCACCGTCGAGCCGTCCTGGATGTGTTCGCTTGCGCTTTCGATTATCACCCTGTCCGAGTATTCAATCTTCTCCGCCAGGAACAAGTCGATCTTGTCGCACAACGACCTCTTGGCCTCTTCCTCGGGCGTGTCAATGGAGATCAGCGAGATCTCCTGCTTCAGCCACCTGATGGAGTTCCCCATAGAAACAGACAACGGGCGTGCAGTCTTGAGGTATTCGATCTGGTGCGAAAGGTGCGATGTGAGATGCCTGGACAAAGATGTGCCTTCTGGGGTGGAGTAGCCCGATATCACATCCTTGAATGCCTGCAACATCGAGGCACACCGCGGAGTGGAGCCCACGATCCGGAATGTGGAGTGTTTGAGGGTGAGTGCGAGAATGGAAGGGTGCACAATACTGGCGATCTGCAGCGAGGAAGAGTTTCTCTGCTCGCGCGTCTCGAGATGGCCAAACAGTGGAGGGATCTTCTTGTTCTCCTCTTTGATTATCGTTTGGTCAAGTTGCTTTTTGATGTTGGATGCCGTCTTGGGCTTGGATCCCTGGGGTGGCTGCTTGAGACCGCCGTTTCCCTCGGCACCAACACCGGCACCAGCACCGGCGCCGCCAGCAGCCTCGTTGCCTGCCTTGGCTGCGGCCCTCTTGGCGGCCTTTTCCTTCTTCTTCAACTCCTTGAGCTCCTTATTCGACAGTGCCTTGGGGGCACTGTCCTTGGGGGCACCGTCCTTGGGAGCAGCAGAGCCCTTGGAGTCCTTGGCCTGGGTGGGACCCTTTGGTGCCTTCTGGTCTTGCTTACACGTCTCCTGTGCGGGCTGAACGGCCTCCAAATGAACCTCTTTATCTCCCTGTTCAGACATGATGGGTTGGAGGAGAGAACGGAGTGGGGTGGAGTGGAGGGGAGCGTCCGTCGAAATAGTCTCAATGGATCGTATAGCCTTTTCACTTTAGTCACAGAGGTTCGCGATAAAAATTATTGGAAAGTACACTCCTCATCACATAGTGGGCGTGCGAGCCACAAAGTTTACTGTGGGGTTGAATATTATAAAGGAGATACCTGGGCGATCAGGAGTTGATATTTCTCGGAAATGTCAATAAGTAATCAACTGCTGATTATATAGTTGTGATTATGGTACTGGGGTGGATGAGAAGATTGGGTAAGCACAGAGCGTGAGAGAGGGTGGGCGAGAGGGGAGAGCTGTGTTCTGCACAGTTCATAGATGGTGTGAAGATGATGAATTATTTTGAATGAACTGTTTGGTTCTGCTTGCTGATTAACTTGTTAGATGCTTAACTGCTTAACTTATTAGCTGGTGAACTGGTGAACTGCTAACAGCCTACTAAGTCACTCCTTACTAAGATACCTCCTGGTTATTATCTGTACAACATCTCATTGACATCCATCACATTCCCTCCAACTATTTCTGAGAATATTTGAGGTAGTTACTTCTTAGCTACGTGCCAACGATTCCCAGAGATTAGCGATTCTTTTCCAATAATTATTTCTCGGGAAATATTCAGAAGTTATCTCTCAGTTATTATTTATATGATTATTCTCAGTAGCGCTCGCATTAGCTACCGTCCTGTATATTCTTACCGCCTGTGTTGCTACTACTCTGAACTCTGCAGAGCCTTCCCACATAGTGAGGCCTACATAGTGAGGCCTACAAAGTGAAGCACACACAGTGGCCTACACAGTGAAGCACACACAGTGGCCTACACAGTGAAGCACACACAGTGGCCTACACTGAAGCACACACAGTGACCTACACAGTGAAGCACACACTCTACTGTATTGCACTTACCAACTGTCATTCCTCCCACTTCCCCCTTCCACTTCTCCCTCCCAATTCTCCCTTCCACTTCTGCCCGCCATTTCTGCAGGGTCCTCTTCCTCTCCCTCTTACCACTCCACCACTTGCCCCTCATAACTGTATGGCTGTCTATGGTAGTGGAGGAGTCAGACTGGCCATACAACTTCTATGGAATGCATCTGTTCAACACACACGCATGCCACGAAGAGTTTATTCCATAAATGATGGAATTTTTCTGATGGAATTTTCTGATGGAATTTTCTGATGGACCATGCTGTATTCATGGACCATTCTATATTTATAATGTCGTGGAATGTTCTATATACCATATTGCCATGGACCCCCCCCCTCACTCCCTCTCTCCCTTAGCCCCCCCCGCCCCGTTATGTCCTTTGGTCCTCCCACGACTGACAAAAAAAAATCAAAAAAAGCAAGCGTGTCACGGCGAAAAAGACGCCTACATCTTTTGTATAGGATTTTCACCCACCCGATAAAGACAGTGAAAAGCAGTAGAGGGTGCGATAGAAAAGTTCACCGTTGTAGATAGTGCAAGGTATATATTTGCAAGAGTCATTATACACCATTGGATACGGAGCGTTCCTGCCTCCAATAACATACCGTATATATTCATATATACACCAGATAGCAGACTGTCGGCTTACGTAGCATAGACCTGCATCTCCACTCACAGGCTTAACCTCACATAACTACACATCCACTCACAAGTTGATACATATAGGTCTACACACACAAGTACACACACACGTATATATCCACAATGGTTGCTGCACAGGAAACAGAGGCAGAGAAGAACATCGAGATCTGGAAGGTGAAGAAGCTGATCAAGAACCTCGAAAAGGCTAGGGGTAACGGAACCTCCATGATCTCGCTCATCATACCTCCCAAGGGCCAAATCTCCTTCATCCAGAAGATGCTCACTGACGAGTACGGTACCGCCTCCAACATCAAGTCCAGAGTCAACAGGCTCTCGGTGCTGTCCGCCATCACCTCCACCCAGCAGAAGCTCAAGCTCTATAACCGTGTGCCCACCAATGGCCTCGTGGTGTACTGTGGTGACGTGATCACCGAAGAGGGAAAGGAGAAGAAGCTCAACATCGACTTTGAGCCCTTCAAGCCCATCAACACCTCCTTGTACCTGTGTGACAACAAGTTCCACACTGAGGCTCTGTCTGAGCTCCTCGAGTCCGACGATAGGTTTGGTTTCATCGTCATGGACGGTAACGGTGCCCTCTTTGGTACTCTCTCCGGTAACACCCGTGAGGTTCTGTTCAAGTTCACCGTTGATTTGCCCAAGAAGCACGGTAGAGGTGGTCAGTCCGCTCTCCGTTTCTCCCGTCTCAGAGACGAGAAGCGTCACAACTACGTCCGTAAGGTGGCTGAGGTGGCCGTCCAGAACTTCATCACCGCTGATAAGGTCAACGTTACCGGTCTCATTCTGGCCGGTAGTGCTGACTTCAAGAACGAACTCTCCAGATCCGACATGTTCGACAACAGACTCGTCGCCAAGATCATCAAGGTGGTGGATATCTCCTACGGTGGTGAGAACGGTTTCAACCAGGCCATCGAGCTCTCTGCAGAGACCCTCTCCAACGTCAAGTTCATCCAGGAGAAGAAGCTCATCACACAGTACTTTGACGAGATCTCCCAGGACACGGGCAAGTTCTGCTACGGTATAGAAGACACCCTCAAGGCCCTCGACCTCGGCGCCTGTGAGATCATCATCGTGTACGAGAACCTTGACGTGATGCGTTACACCTACAAGGACTCTGAGGGCAACGAGGTTATAGCAAATGCTTCCCCCTCCCAGTCCGACAAGTCTTATATGTTTGACAAGAACACCGCCGCAGAGATGGAGCTCATCAGCGAGCAGCCCTTTTTGGAGTGGCTCGCCGAAAACTACAAGAACTACGGTGCCACTTTGGAGTTCGTTACTGACAGGTCTTCTGAGGGTGCTCAGTTCGTCAAGGGTTTTGGTGGTGTTGGTGCTCTCTTGAGATACAAGGTTAACTTTGAGCAGTTGGCTGACGATTCTGAGGATGAGTACTACGACAGTGATTATTAGGCGCGCATAGCAACGTATATAGAATGGATTTGATGTTTCTTCTTTTTGCACATACATCTTCCTTTAATTTAAGCCTTGCTATTTTTTACCGTTAACCTTCTTCTTCTTGCCTAAAACAGTAAGAGCATCCTCACTGCCATGCCCAATGATCTTTGCATGGCTGTCTCCATTGACCATCATAGCAGCAAGATTGGCCAGTCCTCCTGTCAAGTAACTACGTCTGGTATCCTTTCTAATTGGCCTGGACAGTAGCTGCTTCAACTGTGCCCTCACGTTCTTGGACTCTCCCTTATCCATCTGCTTGAACTCCTTCCTCTTCCTCTGTCTCTTGAGGTAATCGTCCTCCTCAAGATCAGATATATCCTCCAGACCCAGGTCCTCGGCTGCCTGTGTGACCCAGTTCTTCTCCTTGAGGAGGCCAGCAGAAGAGACCTCAGAATCCGCCAGTTGTGCCGCCAGTTGTGCTCTCTCCTTGAGCTGGCTCACCAAATCTGCTTCGATTGGAACTGCCTTCAGCTCGTCCCTGCCCAGGTTCATGCCACCCCTCTTGTGACCCCTTTTGCTGCTGCTGTTGGCAACCAATTTCCTCAGCTTCTTAAAGGATCCACTGGCTTCCTGTGGGGAACACAGCATCACAGAAACACCCTCTTTGCCTGCTCTGGCCGTTCTACCTGATCTGTGGATGTAGATGTCCGCACTACGTGGAAGATGGTAATGAACCACATGTGTGATACCAGGGATATCCAGACCTCTTGCTGCCACATCAGAAGCAATCAACACCACGCTTTCGTTGGAGTTCTTGCCCTTCTTGCCAATCGTTTCAACCTTCTCTTTGAACCTCTCCAAGGATCTCAGTCTCTGTTTCTGCATCATAGAAGAGTGTATGGCAAATGCAGGAATGTTGAGGTTATTCAAAAACGGTACCAGCCTCTTGACAGAGTCGATACTGTTGGCAAACACCAATGTAGTGCCCGGGTACATGAGCAAGAAGTAGTATAAATATAAGTCTCTCTCCACAGCTCCACATTCAATGATAGCTTCCGTCACACCCCCAGAAACAATCTCCTTAGGGTTCGCGTCCACCAACATTGGCTTCCTATCTTTGAACTTGAGCTTGGAAGAAAGCATTTCAATGATCTCGGCATCTTCGTCTTCGTCTTCCTTCCCTCCCTTGTTGCTGCCCTTCTTGTTACCTCTTGAAACTTTGGCATTGTCCAGCTTCCCAAAGAGATCCTTAGAAAATGTGGCAGAGAACACAAGAGTCTGCCATTTGTAGTCATTCAAAGTCTTGGGGCGGTAGCTGCCGAGGATCTCAATGATCTTCTCCAACTCGTCAAAGTGTCCATCTTGGAGCAGTCTGTCAGCTTCGTCCAACACGAGGATATCAGTGGAGGCAAAACGGGTAGCCAATTCAGTGCTTTTCTCCAACAACTCGAGGAATCTTCCAGGAGTAGCCACGCAAATAGCTGGACCGTACGATAATTGTCTCTCCTGCTTTTGGATGGAGAGACCACCAGTGAGCGAGATGATCGCATTCTTGTGGAGAGGAGAGTACTCAGCAATTGCTGTGAGATGCTTCATCACCTGATTAGCCAGTTCTCTTGTGGGTGCAAAAATTATGCCAGTGGGTGGTGGTACAATCTTTCCCTTCTTGCCCGCAGGAATAACTCCTCCCTGGCTGTTGGCAAGGTATTTCTCTATGATGGGGATACCATAGGCGAGGGTCTTACCTGAACCAGTTATGGCTCTTCCTACAATGTCTTTGCCTTGGAGGGCCAAAGGAATTGTCTTCTGCTGAATTGGTGTTGGTGTGGAGAATCCCAATTTCTCAAGAGCCTGAAGAGTGTACGGAGATAGGGAGATATTCTCCTCATCCTCTAAAATGCCAGTCCAACCGGGCAATTCGATGTCCTCGGGCAGCTCTCCAAGAGATGAGAACTTCATGGGTGCTATTCCATCGTTGTCAGATTCCTCCTCTGCTTCTGCTTCTGACTCTTCCTCTACCTCATGCTGTTCCTCGGTTTCCTCTCCCTCATTAGGAGTGATCGCATCTACCTTCTCTGTGATACTAGTTTCCACATCTTCCTCCATTTCTGTATCGTCATCTTGGAGAGCTTCTGTGGATCCATCCTCTTTCTCGTTCTCAGTTACTGGCTGCTCACTCTCCTTGACCACGAAGGAAACTTTACCGTCTATAACCTTGACATCCACACCGTCAATCTCCTCCAGCCCATAGAATCCTTCAAAGTCATCCAGGGTGTCCGGGATATCAACAGGTCTCCACTTGAGACTATCTGCTCCAACCGTCTTAAGCGAAGAGACCTTAGCGGCTTTTTTGCTCTTACTCACATTCACCTTTGGTTTCGTGATCCCATTCTTTGATGTGCTTCTTGATGTGTTTCCGGAGGTCTTCAGTGTAGCCCCCCTCTTGAGTGCCTTCTTGAGCACTTTTTTGGTAGCACTTGACTTCATATTGACAGTTCAAAAATTAGATCAAACTCTTCGCCAATTTCCAAAATTTGGGCAGTAAAATGGTATTCCCCCTTATCGCTATATTCCTTTCATATTATGCTCTCTACATGTCTTAGCGTAAAGCTAACTGAAAAATCATGCATATAAAAAAATATTTACGTGACGCACACGACCGATGAGACCTCTCTTATCAGGTAGAACAGAAGAGGATGTAGATAATTAACTAGTAGACATTAGCAAATATTTTTGAGGGCCTTTCCTTTGGCTTTCTTCTTATTCAGTTCTTCTGACATTAAAATGGCCCAATCACGAAGCGCAAATAAGCGAAAGCAGGGGAAGGCAGGTGGTCTCCTGAGCAGGAAAAGAAAGTCACCCATCACATCTCATATTGCATCCAAGAACAGTAACGGCACAGTCAAGACAGAATTAGTTGCACGCCCACCTCCATCTAGTATTAAACCCCAAAAGGCAAGACAACTCATACGACGTTTCCATGTGCTTCAGAAACAAAGGACTGTATTAGTGAAGGGTCTAGTGGAAGCCAAAGTGCTGGTATCAGAAAGCCACTCTCATCAGAGTGAAGCGAAGGAGGAGGTATCCAGTGAGATTGGTGATGCGTTGCATTGGCGAATCCATAAGTGGGAAACAGAGTATAATGATACAAAGAACAAGACAATAGCTGATTGGAGGCTGAAGAATCTTAATAAACTATCAATTGAAGGAGATGTTGAGGTGAGTTCCATGGATGAGGGATCAGGGGCTGCCAATGCTATTCCGCAGCTGGTTACGAGGTTGGCGTCTATTGACGGTGAAATATTCATCAGAGGTGGAATAGCAGCATACCAGGTAGCTTCTCAAGACGGCCAGACTGCCAACAGAGGAGGAGATTCTAGTAAGAAGCTGGTTGCATGGATGAGAGAGATCGAGTACGCCGATAAGTTTTCATCCAAGGGTGGTGATTCCAAACCATCAGCCTTGGAGATTGGCTGCTTGAGCTCTCGTAATATGATCTCAAGATGCGGGATCTTTGATCGTGTCGACAGAATTGACCTCAACTCACAAGAGAGGGATAAAATCACACAGCAAGATTTCATGGAGAGAACGCTTCCTGTAACGGATAACGATACGTTTGATTTGATATCGTGCTCATTGGTGATAAATTTTGTTCCTACCGCTATTGGCAGGGGAGATATGCTGAAGAGAATTACGGTCTTTCTGAAAGACAGAGCGCATCTGTTTCTGGTGTTGCCCTTGCCATGTGTGTCAAATTCAAGGTATTGTGATACCCCTCATCTCAATAGCATAATGAGTACTCTGGGCTTCAAGGTGGTTAAGTACCATGAAGCTAAGAAGTTAGCCTACTGGTTATATGAATACAACAAACGGGATAACAGGAGTATCAGCAAGCCGGTCAAGTTTCCCAAGAAGGAGATTCACAAAGGTGCAAATAGGAATAACTTTTGTGTTGTGGTGGCATAGAAAATCATCGTCATGGGGTCCTACTGGTATATAGCACTAATGCATTGTCTCTACATTAGAGAGGTGCATTAGTCCCGTTCTTATGCATAGAAGTCTAATATGGTCCTAGCAAAGAATTGCGATCCATTGGACCAATGAAGAGAAGCGTGTAAAAACTATCATGAAATAAATATGGTTGGCATAATAAAACTGGATTCATTCTGTTCCTGAATCTGCACTGTCGATATCCCAAAATCAAACAGTGCTCGACATCGTGCTGCTGGCACGTTCATAATTAACCGTAGCGCGTGTCGATGCTCATCGCATAGGCTTCTCCAGACGAAAACGGTAATGAAAATATATCAATGCAATGTAAACGACAACTCCAAATCCTTTTCAAATCGGAGTCCTACAACAAAAGATAGCTGTTGGAAAACAAAACGAAAATGTCGGTTTCAATTGATTTAGAAAAGGTGAGGGACGTATTGGTGGCCACCGCTTTGGAAGCCGGCGCTCTCATCAAAGCCAGGAATGGAACGTCTGATTTTGACGACAAAAAGAACTGTAAGTGATGATAGAAAGAGACTCTAGATGGGTGCTTCATACTGACCTTATTAGCTGTTGATCTTGTTACTGAAGTCGACAAAGCAGTGGAAAAGCTTATCTTCGACAGGCTTGTCGCCCATTTCCCCACTTACTCCTTTATGGGAGAGGAGTCGTACATTCCAGGAGAGAGCATCCTGGGGCCAGAGCCAACCTTCATTGTTGACCCCATTGATGGAACCACCAATTTCATTCACACTTTCCCATACAGTTGTACGTCCTTGGGATTTACAGTCGACTACGAGCCGGTGGTTGGAGTGGTGTATAACCCTCATCTCAACCTCATGTTCTCTGCTGTTAAGGGCAAAGGTGCCTTCTTGAACGGCGAGAAGATGGCTGTCCAGGGTAGACCACTGAAGATGCAGTCCTCGCTGATTGCTCTGGAAGGCGGCTCTGATAGAAGTGGCAATAACTTTGAGGTGAAGATGGCAACCTACAAGTCATTGCTAGCCGAAGATGAGATGTTCATCCATGGGTTTAGGTCGTTCGGCTCAGCAGCCATGAACATGTGCCATGTTGCACTTGGTGCAGTTGACGCCTACTGGGAGAATTGTAGCCCATGGGATGTCTGTGGGGCTTGGGTTGTCCTTGGAGAGACAGGAGGCATTGTTGTTGATGGTAATAAGAGGGCTCAGTGGGATGCTCCAATCGGAGTTGACAACAAGGTTTATCTCTGTGTAAGAGGCGCTCCTCTCAAGGAGCAGGAGAGCTTTGTGAAGGCATTCTGGGGTAATATCAAGGGCAAGATTATAAGCAATTGAGGTTCTATATCTTGATTAGGTATTTGCAATGGACATTCGATGACATTGGAAGGAGTGCGGCAAGAAATATATGTCGTTGGTATAGTGTAGTTGCTAGGCTTGGTTATCATCTTCATTGAGCTCACTTCATTGCTGAGCACAATAATCTTCCTTAAGCTCAATTTATCGCTGAGCTCACTTCATCGCTGAATCATCTTCACCAATCTCGCCTCATCGCCTGGGCTGAGCTCACTTGCACTGAGCTTGAAGTGGTAGAGAAATATCCAAAGTCCTCTATGCACACTGCATAAGCTAATACACCTCCTTGGGACCCATTTGCATGAACATTTATGTCCACCGCAGGTTTAGTGTCTTTTCCGGCCCAAACACCCTCTATGTGTATGCTGGAAGGGGCTACGGGCACGCACCGAGCACGGGTCAGATGCTGACAGCAGAGAGTAGGCAGCAGGGCTTTGGAGGAGCAGTGGTGCAGAGAACGAACGACTCGAGAGACTTAGGGACCAAGTGTAAATTTGATGGCCACCACTCTAGCCATTGAAACTGCAACCGCAACCATTGGTGGTGGCGATGGAAATCAAAACTTGGATGACCATATCTCCAATTGGCATGCAGTCAGTTTACAGTCTATCGTTATACCACCAACCCTTATCAATTGTGCCATATGCAAATCCAGTTGCGCCGCATACGTGGTGCTGCCATGTACGTGTAAGTGCCACGGGGGCATGCAGCAAGAGCGAGATAAGCAGAGCGAGAGCCAGAGAAGGAACAGCACACAATAGATGTACACGATAGATGTGTGGTGTGTTGCGAGTGTGTTGCGAGTGCAAGACACTGCCAGTATGCCGTGAAACTCTCGATGGTGTGTTGCAGCCTATTCCCACCAACCACTGCGTTCCAATGCCCACATGTGCCCATTCCCTTGCCCGACCGAGCAGCCCGGCCGAGCAGTCCATATGCGCTAAGTTTAGCATGGGAGCTCTAGCACCGTGCGCAAGTCGGTAGTCACGTCGCAACCCCGTCCCATGCCAAGCCCTGTATGTGAAAGTACAGCAGATTGGAGATTCATGGGTTGAGATTGCCGGAACGAGAAATAATACTGGATTCCTATGTAGTTGTGAGGCTTGCTTTTCTTTCTCATTCTCCCTCCTTGCACTCCTCTCCTTGCACTCCTCTCCTTGCACTCTCACCATTTTACACCTCCCAGGCTGGCACATGCTACACCAATAATAAACTTACCCACACCACTGCAGCATAAGCTCCTGTCCCTGCACAGACAACGAGCTAACCCACTAACTTTTCCCCTCCCATCCGCCATCCGCTTGTCAACCTGCAGTGACGTAACTCGGCTTGACGCCGTCTCCTCTATCAATTACGTGTGTCGCTCTCTGACAAGCTGCATGCGCTGCATGGCACTGGCTGCCCTCCGAACAAGCCCTCCTAACAAGCCCTCCTAACAAGATCCACACTGATAAACCTGTCCTGCATACACACCCTCTCATGTAGTACACACTCTCTCATGTAGTACATACAATCTCATGCACCACATACAATCTTATGCACCATACTCACTGTCCATGCAGCACATCTCTCCCCGATAAGAAAAAAACAGGGCTTGCATTACATGATAAGCCTCGCTTGTTGATGCGCCCGCTCTCGTCATATCGCCTTCCACGCGTGCCTGCGCTCCTCCAAAGATGAAACATACCCAACTAACTCCGAGGGCTGTGGTGTTTGCTTGGTGTTGGTTTGATTAGGCCGTATATGGGCTGGCATTCTGGTTGGCTGGGGCCACGTCTCTCTCTGACCGACTCACGTTTGTTCTCTGAGGAGGCTTCCGAAACCCTCACCATTCGCCTTGCCAATGCCCTCGAGCAATCATGTGGCCGGCTGCCGCCTGATGTTCACGGTGCGTGTTTACCTCCTGTTTTGCCCGGCCCCGAACTGATCGATCCTCTCTGCCCTGTGTTGCCTTGGCTTCCTGCTTACTCCGGTGGTCTCTGTCGGTGTACCTTTTAAACACGGGCCCACCCAAGGCATTCCCTAGATTTCTAAAGTTGAGACATTTCTTTTTTGATTCCCTTTTGCAGCGTCTCTTTTCCTGTATCTACACATAACTGTCTATCGCCCATCGGTATCCCTCATTGCACAATCTCACCAGCTCTAACCTGGTCACTCGTCTCTACACACACAACTACAACACAACATGACGGAGCTCGACCTTCTCAGAATCAAAGAGGTACTCATAGCAACGGCTCTCGAGGCTGGTGAACTCATCAAACAGAAGAACGGCACAAACGTGTTCGACGACAAGAAGAACAGCGTGGATCTCGTGACAGAGGTGGACAAAGCGGTAGAAAAACTCATCCACCAACGGCTCAACTACCATTTCCCCGAGTTTCAGTTCTTGGGCGAAGAGACCTTTGTCCCCGGGGTGACAAAGCTCGGCCCAGAGCCCACGTTCGTGGTAGACCCCATCGACGGCACCGCAAACTTCATCCACACTTTCCCCTACAGCTGCACGTCGTTGGGGTTCACCGTCAACTACGAGCCTGTGGTTGGTGTGGTTTACAACCCACATCTCAACCTTCTCTTCAGTGCAGCAAAAGGACATGGCGCATACCTCAACGAGTCACGGTTACCGCTTAACCGTGGGCCAGGAGGAGACACCAAGCTACCACTGAGCCTTCAATCTTCTCTGATCGCCCTGGAAGGCGGCTCAGATCGCCACGGCAATAACTTTGATGCCAAGTTCGCCACCTTCAAAAACCTGCTGGCAGGTGGCGAAGGCAGCGGAGCGTTTATCCATGGGTTCCGTTCTTTTGGCTCGGCCGCCATGAATGCGTGCCATGTTGCTATGGGTGCTGTGGATGCCTACTGGGCCAACTGCCATTCGTGGGACATAGCAGGCGCGTGGGCCGTGGTCACTGAGGCCGGCGGTGTCATTGTAGAGGGAAATCGTGTTGAAGGAGAGGAGAAGCCAATTACTGTTGAGAACCGGGTGTTCTTGTGCGTTCGAGATGCTCCAGAGACCGACTTGCACAAGTTCATCACCGACTTCAGACAGCACATTGAGGGAACAATTGAGAAGTAGAAGGATGTTTGGCCTTTTAATAACCCATCCTTGTTGTGTGTGATGGATCACTCCTCTTACCCTTATCCTGTACTTTGTATTGTGTACGTATTAGCTACTTTCTTGTGAATGTACTGGCAACACCAGAGAGGAGCACCAGAGATGAAAACATCACATGAAAACATCACATGAAAACCACCGCACTGTCCCATCCCCTCGATATGTTGCCTAAAAATATACATTCACTTCATGTTAAATCTGCACTCAACTAGGTATGCTAGGTTAGCTACTCTTATTGGCTACTCTCATTAGCTACTCTTATTAGCCCTACGCTGACCACTCCCTTGACAATTGAGCACCATGTTCGCAGCATCACCGCATGGATCAATTGTAGATCAGCAAAGCCATTCACAATGGCATTGGTCTCCACTGACCTACTCTGTTCCTGCAATAATCCTTGCCACTTTTGCCACAGAGTGAATGCTCAACACGATTTTTATTGGGTTAATATATTTATCTTTACTTCTATGCACATTCCTCATACTACGTGTGTCCTGTCCTGTGTCCTGTTTTGCGTTCTGTTTACGTGTATCAACAGAAGGTGGGACGTGTAGCCTCTCTCTATGCGTGGCTATTACTCACTGCTCACTGGCTCTCCACTCACTATACTAAACACTCACTATACTAAACACTCACGGTAACTCACTAAACACTCACTGTAACACACTATACTCTTACTAACACCCACTATACTCTGACCAACCACTCACCGCACTCTCACTGCTCTCCATGTGTCTCCCCTATGTGTCCTCTATGAACTGTCTGATCAGTGTAATCCTGCTCAGTACACGCCTGTCTCACCTGGTTCCGTCCGTCATCTCCTTCCGGGTAACTCACCTCTTGTCGCCACCATGCTAATCTCTTGCTCTCTCTAGTCCAGTCGTCTACTATGCCGCCCACTAACTATGCCCACTAACTATGGAGCCTCCTCTGACTATGTCCGCTTACCTCGCCCTCTATGCCCACGACGCCCTCTATGCCCACTATGCCCACTATGCCCACTATGCCCGCTATGCCCACTACTATCACCGCTTACTATACCGCTTACTATGCCGCTTGCCGCCTGCTCCCACTACGCCCACCTACGCCCGCCCACAATGCCCTACACACACACTACGACGAGTTGTACGGTGGAGGCGCTCTCTCCATACAAACGGTGCAGTCGATGTCTGGCGTTGAAATTAACGGAGCGTACACCACAATTGGTGCAATACCACCAAAACCAACAGTCACAAGACGACATCTGCACGGCGAAGGTAATTGATCAATTAATTGATTGGAGTATTCGTTGGATACATATTTCTTTTGTTGTTGTCGTTGTTGTTGTCGTTTAAACTAGTTGCC
>JAJLSM010000053.1:0-36669 GCA_030567595.1 Kuraishia piskuri
GAGCACTTTATGAAAGATAAGTAATAGTTGTTGTTTGTAAGTTATGATAAATAGTAACAAAGCACCTAAACCATGCGACCAATCGTGATGGCAATTGATAATGGGCCTGGTAGATGTTGACTGACGCTCCGTCTCCACTACACGGTTATACCTCAGTGTTTGGCTCATTAACTGTTAGCCCGCAGCGTTACAGTAGCGACTTTTTTCATTGGCCGTGGGAAGGAAGTGTGAAGACAAATTGGGTGGTGGACGACGGGGGGGGGGAGGGAGGAGGAACAGCGAGAGAATTGGAGATGGGCAGTGGGGAGAAGCGCTGTAAGGGGTAAGAAATAGGGGCGGTAGGATAGGGGCGGTAGGATAGGGGCGGTAGGATAGGGGCGGTCAGATAGGGGCGGTCAGAGCTTTGGATTGCACATAATAAAAGGAACACACTCCACACCATTAGATAGAACTAGTTTGTGAAAATAAGAGAGACAGGAGGGCAACTATGTGAAAAACATATATGCCGCTTGTGTCTCGACTGGTAGGTGATCGAAGAGAGATATAGTGGGTTTTGCAACCACCACACCACTAGTTAGAATCATGTGTATGCGGCTTGGCAGCCTCGCGGCTTCGCGGCTTGGCGGCTCCTGGTAACTTAGTTTGATTTTATTAATATACATCGATACACTTTTAAATAACAAATCACATAATAACCTGCGTCGAATCTCATCTAATCACGCCCTCATTCCACCACCGACCGTGGTGCTCTCGGTGTAGAGCCTTGGAGAGATGTTCATTGCCATCAGCTCCTGGAACAGCAGCTTGGCGGCGTATGGGATCTGCACCTGGTAGATGTTGGTCTTGTTCTTACAGGACCTGCACTCAAACTGGGACTTTTTGAGGTTGGCAATCACCGTCATCAGACCACAGATACCACACACGTGCACCCTGAAGGCATCCGATGCCTCCATTAGCCTCTCCTTCAAGAACCCGGCAGCACCGTGGGCAATCATACAGTCTCTCTCCATTTCTCCGAAACGCAGTCCACCGTCACGCGACCTACCTTCCACGGGCTGTCTGGTGAGGATCTGGACGGGGCCTCTTGCTCTGGCGTGGATCTTGTCGTCCACCATGTGTCTAAGACGCTGGTAGTAGGTGGGTCCGAAGAACACCTGTGCCATGAGCTTCTTACCGGTGTGGCCGTTGTACATGAGCTCAAAGCCACGTGACTGGTAGCCGTTCTCGCGCAGCAGCCTCGAGACGGCGTCCACGGTCAGATCCGTGAATGGGGTGGCATCACCCTCGTAACCTCTGAGAGAGCCAACCTTCGACAGCAGACACTCAATCAAGTGCGCCACCGTCATACGGGAGGGAATAGCGTGCGGGTTGATGATGAGGTCGGGAACGAGACCCTCGCTTGTAAATGGCATGTCCTCGTGGCGGTATGTGACACCAATGGTACCCTTTTGACCGTGACGGGACGCAAACTTGTCACCGATCTGAGGCACCTTGGTAGTACGCATACGCACCTTGACGAACTTGAGACCCTCCTGGTTGGTGGTGAGCAGCACCTGGTCCACGATACCGTTCTCTGTGCTTCTGAGGGGCGTCGAGGCATCCCTCTTGGTGTGGTACTTGGTACGCTGTCCGAGCTCCTCGGCGTCCGGTGGGATGGGTGTCGTCTTACCGATGATGATATCCTCACCGGAAACACGCACACCGGGTGCGATGAGCCCGTCTTCGTCGAGCTTCTCGTATGTGCCATGCTTGAGCCTGAGGGTGTTGCTACGCATTGGCTTCTCAAACTCCTCCACAACGCTCATTCCCAGACGCTTCTCCTGGTCCATGTAGGACCTGAAGAAGAGAGAACGGAACAAACCTCTGTCGATCGAGGACTGGTTCATGATCATCGAATCTTCCTGGTTGTAACCGGAATAACATGCGATAGCCACGACGGCGTTCTGGCCGGCAGGCAACTCACGGAACTTGAGGTACTCCATGGCCTGTGTCTTGGCGAGCGGCTTCTGTGGGTAGTAGAGGATGTTGGCCATCGTGTCCATACGCACGTTGTAGTTGGTGAGGAACACACCCATAGCCTGCTTACCCATCGCAGACTGGTAGGTGTTACGGGGCGACTGGTTATGGTCAGGGAAGGGAATGATTGAGGCTGCCACACCCAGAATCATCGAAGGGTGAATCTCGCAATGGGTGTATGTCAACGCACTGGCGCCCGTGCCGCCGCTCTTCTTTATACGGGCACCTCCGTCCACCTCGGCTGCTGCTGCTGCTTCTTGTTTGATCTCGGATGCAGTGACAAGGTCCTCTGGTGACATGGCGATCATGATGGTCTCCTCTTCATCGGCATCAACGTACTCTACAACACCATTACGCACCAGAGAGCTCCACCCGTAAACGGAGGTGTACTCCTCGCCGTCCTCCTCGTAGGAGGGCACGAGCTCCTCCTCCTGCTCGAGCAGCTTGCGACAGTGCTCCTTGGTGAGCACGAGCTTGCCGTGGTTGTCGCTGTCTGGGTCGTCGTCAACGATGAAGAGAGGACGGTAGACACGGCCGGCATCGGTGAAGATGCGGAACTCCTTCTCACGGATGTCTCTGATGATGGACACCTCGGGGACGATGTCACCTCTCCTACGCAGCTGGCGCATCGTGTTGACCAGACTGCTTGGCTCTCTGTGGGTACCGATCCACACACCGTTGAGGAAGATTCTTGTTGAGTTGAAGTGCTCATGAGAGTCGTACTCCTCGAGGGGCTCCATACCCCACTCCTCGAGGAAGTACACGATGGGGTCACTGGGGGAACCCACAGAGATACACGTCATGAGCGAGAGGTTCTTCACCAGACCACATGCCTGTCCCTCGGGGGTCTCTGCAGGGCACACCAGACCCCAATGGGTGTTATGCAGCTGTCTTGGCTTTGCCAGCTTACCGTCACGTCCGATAGGCGTGTTTGTACGGCGCAAGTGCGACAGCGTCGAGGAGTAAGTGTACCTGTTGAGCACCTGCGACACGCCCGCCTTGCTGCTCATGGCCTTCTTCTGCTCACCCCAGTTACCGGTGGCCAGCGAGTACTTGAGACCCGAGGTGATGGTTGTGCTCTTGACGGCGAGCGTGAGGTTGAACTCCTTGTTTGTCTCCACGCACTTCTGCATATACCTGTATATGTCACGGGACAGCTTCCTGAACAGGATGCGGAACAGCCCGGCCAGCAGGGGCCCGGCAAGGTCCAGACGCTTCTTGCCAAAGTGGTCTCTGTCGTCCTGTTCTTTACGCTCCAGCGCACACAGCAGCAAACGGTTCACCATGTAGCCGAGGAAGAAGGCCTTTCTGGTCTCGAAACCTTCCTCCTGGGTGATGTGTGGTAACAGCTCCTTCTGCAGGATGTCTTTGGCATATTGGATTCTCTTCTCTCTACGGATACCCAGCGCATTACCTCTTCTGCCGATGAAGTCGAGCGCCACCTCACGGTCCTGGATGACGAACCCTTCCTCCACACACGGCTTGAGCATCTCCAGCATCTGCCAGTCGTTCTGGTCGTAACAGATGTGCTCCAAGATCTCACCGTCGGGCACCACACCCAGCGCACGGAACACAATCACGATGGGGATGTCCTGCTTGACGTACGGCAGAGTGGCCTTGATGGTACGGCCCGCACCCTTATCTTCACGGCCGTAGAGCTTGATCTGCATCGAGGAGATGAGCCTCGAGCCCTTTTCCAGCGCGGAACGGATCTCTGCAACGTGCGAGATGGGCGAAGGCGCAGCCTTCTTGAACACCTGCACGATGTTTGCGGCGGACCTCTCCTGTGCGATGAGCACCTTTTCGGAACCGTTGATCACAAAGTAGCCACCCATGTCGTAGGGACACTCACGCACGTCGTAGAACTCGTGATCAGTCAGGTCTCTAAGCATGCAGAACTTACTCCTGAGCATGATGGGCACCTTACCGATGTAGACACGGTTGCTGGGGTCGTTGGGGTCCTCTTCGCTGTCTGGTTCGGGCTCCCACTCGAGCTGGGCATTTGGGTTGCTCTCGTCGTCCACGCTCACCAGGACACGCTTGCGCATCTCGATGTAGAGGGGCGAGGAGTATGTGAGGTTTCTGAGACGTGCCTCCTGAGGCAGCATCGGGTGAGTGGTACCATCTGCCTCGGTCATTGTGGGGCGCGACAGAAAGATCTTTCCAAAGGTGATCTCGTACCTCCTATTGATGTTATCATCATCGGTTATATGCTGTGCGGGCTGGTCCAACACCAAGCGTGGGTCTTCCCACACGAGCTCCTGGATGGTTGTTTCGATGAACTCGTCAAACGAGTCCAGCTGCTGGGAGACAAGGCCCTTCTCGGAGAAGAAGGACGAAATCACACACCAGCAGTCTTCCGACGTGATCTCCGAAGAGAATCCAAGGTCGTAGTCTAATGTTTGTGTTAGTATGGTGGGAGGGGAGAATATCGGGTTGCCTTCAAGAAAAAGGTGTCTCCAAGAGAAAGGAGCCTCCAAAAGAGAGGAGCATCCATTATCATGTGCTTTTTGAAAGCGCGGTGGAAAACGTTATGGACCGGTGCCAAATCGCCAGCCCTATAATCACAATACAATCCAATATCATCAATAACACTCCACACCCAATCCCAACAGCTTATCGCGCCGTCGTCTACTTACCCGTCTCCATTGTTCAACCGCTCTCGATGTCCTCGTTCAATGTCGGCAAATACCCGGTTCCGTCAACACACACAAAGAATTAAATCCCAGCAAAGAGAACTCGCCTGAAATGCTCTCCTCGAATGACTGTCGAGTTCGATGACTGGGGAGATCGATTACTGGTATTCCACCTCCTTGCTGTTCTTCACCTTGCACTTGGCCAGCCTCTATCGCCCTTTTGCCTTTGTTTCTCTTCACTTAGCGCCCACTTCACGCCCGCTTGCACCATGTTGGGTCTCGCACGAACTTGGTTGGTGGACGTCCATGGTCAGTGAAAAATGCCGACACGGTCGAATTGGGAGAGACACGCAATGGAGGAGGCAGATGGGAGCTGCCATTTTGAAGGGTCAATGAGATAATAGGAGGGTAGACGGTGTGGAGAGGGCGGGATGAAGTTGATAAAGTAGGAGTGGGTGTAGTGGGAGTGGGTGTAGTGGGAGTGGGTGTAGTGGGAGTGGGTGTAGTGGGAGTGGGTGTAGTGGGAGTGGGTGTAGTGGGAGTGGGTGTAGTGGGAGTGGGTGTGGAGGGGGAGTAGATGAAGTGGATAAAGTGGGTAAAGTGGGACTGGATGAAGTGGGAGTGGGTGTAGTGGGAGTGGGTGTGGAGGGAGTAGGAGAAGATGAAGTGGGTGTACTAGGAATGGATGAGTGGGAATGTATGATCAGTGAGCAATGACTAACCACCAACTACGAGTCACGTACAGATCGAGTACACTTGGGAAAACCTTGAGACAGTTTAAGTAAAGGCTGAACTAAGTATGAGTTGATGACTGGAAATCCCGAGAATCAACGCTGTGAGCTGGTGTTACAGTCGGCTATAAAAGAAGGACCCATGGGATTACAGTATAGAGATGGTATAGAGCGGGATGTTACAGAGCGACACGATGCAGAGTGAGATCACACTTTTCAGCAAAACGAGGAATTCACCTTCCCACATTTAGCCGGACTATTAGATAGGCTATTCATGGTTGGAGAGCGCTCCACAGCACCCAATCACCGCTCCTGCTATGCGGCCTGATAAAATCCTCCTCCTGTTGGAACATCATATGTCTATATTTCGGAAAGTGTCCCACCATCTCTATATATAATCCGCTTAACTCACATTCTCCTCAACACCCCTAAGCTTGCGGGGTTGGCTTACCGTGATGCAAAAGAGGACCCTCAAAGCAGCAAGATGCCGCGTATGCATGCCTACATAATGGCCCTGTTTTTTGTCCACGCACTGCTGCCAGAGGGCCATATCTCAACGGGGAACGAACCCACTCGTTATCTATGAAAGATATAGCGTATTTATCAAACTAAGCGAGAAAACCACATGGTATTGATAACCATGATCATCTGTTGATGTTTCGGCAATCCAAGGCTCTCGTACGGCTCCAACACAGCTAGCTCCCTGGCGCCCACTAGCTCAGCCTACTTGCACTGCAGCCGGAACAATCCACTGCATGATAAGGTTTATTACCGCATATTTTAGAGCAGTCTCCTTAGCACTCAGGGGTTTATGTCGCTGTCGCACCCAACGCGCACACACAGGGAGTGAGGGGTGGGAAGCTAGGGAGGGAACGAAACCTTACACTGTGCCGAGTTCACCAAGTTAATGAAAGAGCTATGGATGAGCTGATAGTAGTTGTATTTTTTTTTTCTATTCATTCTTCACATATTATCCACAGTGTCACATCCCACCCTCTGTTACCTATCTGCCTTATCTATTTTATGCCAGGGTCTTCATCTGCGTTACACTACATATCCAGTTTAGATAGATCACTGCGAGTTTCAACAACACCATACAGATAGACGCTAGATAGGCTCGCAGGCACTAGATATTGCTTCGTGCCGTACCATCCATGTACGTTTCGTGACAACGTCCTCGGAAGCATAATCACGCCTCCCAATTTCTCGCCTCGCCCTGGGTGACAGCTACCCATAAGCGCTCTTGGTATCCAAGCACACGCTCGTAGAATATTATTTTGTATGACCTATTGAGATATCCCATTCAACATTATCCTCTCGTACTAACCGTTGTAAACCAATCATCACAATGCCCATGATTTGTAAAATGCAACGTTCTCGACGCCCCTGCTGCCTGCTAGGTATGGAACGTAGCGCATTTCTGCAACCAACAGTCGCACACCCACCCCTATCGTCAAGCATGTTATTACCCCTTATCTGTAGAAGCGTCAACGCAGCTGCCGTCTGGACCTTATTGTTCGGTCAAATAACCCATGCTTCCGATTGCGTAATTCATCTCGGTCCAGCCTGAGTGTATCGCTGCCGGCTCCCTTAGGCTCTTGGGCTCCTTGGCGTTTCTGTACTGGAAGGTGACCACCACCCCATCATCCATATATTATTCCCTTTCTCCACCAGCTGTTTGCTCCCAACTTTAAAACGGCTTATCTTTCATTATGCGTAATTTGTTTTCGGTCTCCCTATTCCAAGGCGCTCCGCGTCATTTCAAACATGTATGTCCAACCATACCTGCATATAGAGATGCATATGCATGCGCCCCATTTGGGACATGAATCTAACATCCACTAGGCATCACACTGCCGATAAGGCAAGGGGCCTGGCACTAGGGGTGAGATATTGAAAAATGGCACAACCCAAAAGCGCCGATAATGCCTGTTGTGATCGCCAAGACTGGAGCCGTACCATATATTAAAATTGCACGGCCTCGGGCATCTGTAGTTGAACCTGCATACACTCTCGGTGTCTAGGGTGGAGAAATACTTGCCATTCCTGCGCGAAAAGAGCAAACACCACTGCTGGGTTGTGCGATAATACGTAATAGTGACATGAAGATGGTTGAGATACATAGGAATCGTGGAGGAGGGGTACCATAACAAAAAGGGGGCTCAGCTGATTGTCGCTTTTTGATTAGTCGAATGATGTTTCGCGTAACCGATATGGAGAGCTTGCTCCACCACCTCCCGTACTTGTCGAATGCCGCCCGGCTGGTGTTCGGCTTTCTCTTCATCCCTCAATGCCCTATTCCTCTAAGCGTTCCACGTATTGGTATATATGTAGATGGAAGCCACTTTCGCATCCGGGCTCTCCTCTCTTCTAACTCGGATCTATAAAGCGGACTGAGACAGATAACAATACAGACAGTGGGCATTCACTAAAGAATACTGGTGTCCTCAAACATCAACTGTCCAATTGTATTCCACAATGTCTGACGAGTACTACGACAAGAAGACAGTCGGGGAGACAGAGGTGACATTGGGTCCCTCTGACGACAACAATTCCAACTCCATAGATGAGAAGAGAGGAACCTTCGAGGTATCTCAGGAAGTCCACGACTTTGATGAGGGAGATGTCACACACAGAGAGGATGTTATGACCAGTGAGGCCATCGTTGCCAACGCTTTCGACTCTTCGGATGACCCTTCTCTCAACCCATGGACTTTCAGATCGGTCTTTCTGGGTGTCGGTATTTCCATCTTTGGTTCTGTCCTTGGCGAGATCTACTACTTCAAGCCTCAGACCCTGCTCGTGTCCGGTATCTTCTTGGTGATGATTGCCTATGTTCTCGGTGAAGGTATGTCGCACTTCATCCCTTCCAAGTCTAGGGTTAAATCCCTCTCTTTCCTGGACCCGGTTCTCCATTTTCTCAATCCCCAACCCTTCAACATCAAGGAGCATGCTGCTATTGTGATCATGTCTGGTGCCGCTTCTGTTTCGGCTCTGGGTACCGAGGTGCTTGCTGTTCAGAGACTCTGGTACAACTCCAGTATCTCTCAGGGCCTTGGTGTGTTTGTGCTTTTCTCTTCTCAAATTCTTGGTTATGGTCTTCTTGGCACTCTGAGAAAGATGTTGGTGTACCCCACTTCCATGTTTTATCCCCTGGTGCTGCCACAGGTCTCCACCATCCAGACGCTCCATTCCGATAAGAAGTCTGGAGGTAACCGTAAGAAGCTCAAGATCTTCTACATCTCGTTCTTTGTCATCTTCTTCTGGGAGATCGTTCCAGAGTACATCTTCCCACTTCTCATTGGGTTTTCGATTCCTTGCTTGGCTGCACCACACAGTCCCTTCGTCTCTCGTTTCTTTGGCGGAACAAACGGTAACGAGGGTCTGGGTGTTTTGTCCTTCTGCTTTGACTGGCAGTACATTTCTGGTACCGGTAACCCCATGGCTTATCCACTGATCACTATTCTCAACAACATCTTTGGTTATTTGCTGTGTATAGTGGTGTTTGTTGGAATGTACTACGGTAACGTCTGGAATGGTTTGGACTTCCCATTCCTCTCCCAGGAACTCTTCACACCAGAATCAACTGCTGATAATCTGCTCGTGTTTAACCAGACTCTTATCCTTGACGCCAACAACAACCTCAACACTACGGCCCTCGATGAGTTAGGAATCCCATTCTTGACACCAACCTACACCATCTATCTGATTGGTACCAATCTCTCTATTGCTGCTACATTCACTCACATGATCTTGTACCACCCAGAGCTTATTTCTATGGTGTTTAGACCACTTTTCCCCCAGAACATCAGGAAGACTCTCAACTACAAGAACTGGAACTGGAGATTCTGGGGCCCTAACAGAAAGGATTCCAGACTTAACGAGGATGGGTCCATTCCAGAGATGTGTGACGACCCTCATTTCAGAGCCATCCTCGCTTACAAGGAGGTCCCAACCTGGTGGTACATTGTCTGTCTTGTGCTTTCCATGATGGTTGCCCTTGTGTGTATCTATGAGGCTGAGACTGGGCTTCCATGGTGGGCCTTTTTCATTGCCATCCTCCTTGCTTACGTATTCACTGTCTTCCTTGGTGGTTTGGTTGGTATGTTTGGTTTTGGTGGTACTCAGATGCAGACCATCATTCAGATGATTGGTGGTTACCTGCATCCAGGAAACCCAATGGCTAACATGTACTTCACCCTCTATGGTTACAATTCAGTCCAGCAGGCTTTTGCAATGATGCAGGACCTCAAGCAAGGCCAGTACCTGAAGCTGTCTCCAAGATCCACCTTTTCTGCGCAGTTGATTGGTACTCTGGTTGGCTCCATTTTCAACTACATCATGATGCAGTCTATCGTTGACAACCAGGCCGATATCCTGAGATCGATCGAAGGTACCGCAATCTGGTCCGGTCAGAATGTCCAGCAGTACAATACCCAGGGTATCACATGGGGTGCCTTGGCTAAGTACATGTACTCCGTTGGCTCTAGATACCAATGGGTCCCACTTTCCTTCCTGATTGGTTTTGTTACCCCAGTTCCTTTCTACATCCTGCACAAACTTTTCCCCAAGGTTGGTTTTAACTGGGTCAACGTTCCAATGATGGTTTGGTACATTGGATGGCTCTGTGTCGGTGTCAACTCTTCAGTGACTATGATGTTCATCGTTGCGCTTTGGTCCCAGTTCTACCTCAGAAGGTACAAGCCTGACTTTTTCAGAAAGTACAACTACATTATTGCCGGTGGGCTCACAGGTGGAGCCCAGGTTATGGTGTTCATTCTTTCTTTCGCAGTGTTCGGCGCCTCAGGTACTGCCTACAACTTTCCCGCCTGGTGGGGTAACAACATCAATGGTAACTACGATCACTGCGTGTACATTGAATAGGCAAGTTCGTGACTGGTTGTCCCGTTTGAAAACCTGTCGCCGTTGTACTCCCAGATTTATCGCCTAGTACCCGTTCAGTTTTTGTTTTTGCTATATGGGAATGAATGTATTTTTCTAAGTTGTATCTCTATGCACACCTGTAAGCGCGCTAGTCTAAAGGCACATGACACTAGTGGGTTTTAGGCATGCATAATGTATGAAAGATTACCCGATCTGAAACGGTAGTGCATGATTGCTATATTTCCCTGCTGCAGCTAGTGCGCGCTTTATTCCGTACATCTTGCATACTCTTGCTATTAGCCTAAATGAAATTTCTCAATGTATTTGTATATAGTTAGAGCAACCTCAGAAGCAAAACACAAACAACAGGAAACATAAAAAAAAGGAAGGACCGGAAACACACGTAGGAAACAAATCATTAATGACAAATACCTTGTGCTCTTCTCCGCTCGATGATCTTCCAATACTTGGCTTTGGTTTTGTTTCTCCAGTAAGGGCCTGTGAGCTCCATTATGAGGAAGGTGCCCATGCAGAAGAAACAAATGAATCCTGCAGCCAAGAAGGTGTTTTTGAGACCGGTATTGTCCACCCAAGGAGTAATACCGTAGTCCATTGCAAAGTTCATCGAATTACGGATCAGAACCACAATCACCATTGCCTCACAACTCATCTCACGGTATGTGTCGATGACATATCCGCAAGCCGCGGAACATCCCAAAATGACACATCCACCGGTTATTCCAGCACCTATAACCAAACCAAACCAATTGATCTGGTAATAGGCACCAATTCCGTATAGGAACAGAGCACAGGGCCCCAAAATCATATACATGATAAGCAGCCACAGTCTGTCCTCAGCATATGATGTACCACCACGCCTCTCTGCGAGCTTGATCTTGAGCCAGTCAGAAACATAGCCTGCGTAGAAGTTGAAGAATACGGCAAAGATCAATGGAGAAAGGTACACTAGACCGGCCATTGCACTTGTAAAGTTGTAAGGCTCTGAAGTGAACACGGCAGACAGCGTGCCGTTCATGACGGAGTACCAGAACAGTGAAGCACCATAAAGGAAACCACAATAGAGAACGACCGGAAATTGAGCCATCAGGAGGGGACCAACCGCGTAATGCTTGAACCATTTGGTATCCTTCTTCTCGAACAACTTCATCTTCTGCCAGAATGTCTTGAGAGGAATGGATGTGTCAAGATTGATATGACCCTGCAGAACTTCCACCTCTTGTCTTGCCTCGTGCTTGAAATCTTCCTCTTTGGAATCCTCTGTATCTGGAACAGTGGCTCTTCTAGACTGTTGCTTAGAGAGCACAGCACCTATATTCCCATCTTTGACGTTGCTGAGAACAACTTCCAAGCTGTCGTCACCCTCTAGTGCCACTGGTCTCACGTAGTTGGACTCTTCCATGAAAAAGAACAAAAACACTGTGGCTACGGCTGACCAAATACTACTCCAGTAGATAACCCATCTCCAGTCCTCGCCGTCGGCGATGAACCCCGAAACCATGGGAGCCAAGTAATTGGAACCAAACAAAGCAAGAGCGTACACACTCAGCCAGGTACCTCTCTCGTGCTCAAAAAATACATCCGATACAGTGATTTCACACAGGGCCTCAATAGGCGCACCAAAGAAACCTTGTAAAATCTTGGAACCTATCCACGATCCGCTGGTGTAGGCGTAAGCCTCCCAGATGGTCAGAATGCACACTGAAAGCACGGAAAGCAAATAGATTGGTCTCTTTCCAAATTGCATTGCGAGCGGCAGGAATAAGAGATTGCCAATTCCCAAGAAGAGAAACATGTATCCTGTTCCATCGTTGAGCACAGCTAGAGAAATGCCAGTCTTCTGATCAATCTGCGTCAGGATGGAGTAAATCGAGGTAGTTGGAATACCCACGCCAAACACATAAACCACCAAACAGAACATGTGCAGATATTTTCTTTTCCGTGACCAGTTCAAGGGATCGTTGGGATCAGTGGTGGGAGTGGGGATAAGAACAACGTCTTTGTCTTTTCCCTCCACATCAAGCTCTCTGAGCTTATCCTTATTGAGCTCCACCAAGTGGGAGGTACCTGGGATCTCATTGTAGTCGATCATCTCTAGTGTCTGTGCTTTCGCAGCGATAGTTTTCGAAAGTGTAAAGGTTAGACAATAGATCCAGTTATTATATACCCTGTGATTTTCATGTGCCCAGCTTTCGGTGCTTGAGATACCGCGTCGATAAACCAGATATGGCAGGCATCATGCCATGCACGGCTTTTATCTACCGGGTTTTGTTGAACGGGAGATGAGACATGTTGATGCAGTAAATGCAACCTCGCAGGTTGAAAAATCGCAAAACTCGAAGAGACATAACCGGAACACAGTGAGGCGTCCGATTTGGGTTTCTACTCTTTGCCGAAGAACGCGCTCCTAATTATCCATGGCGCGCTAGACGTTATCGGAGTGCGCAAGCGCGATTGGTTGCATGCAATGCTGCATATGCAATCTGCGTCATGCAAGGCACAATTCCAACTCTTACTACCCTGAATGGAAACGGTTGGCGCTAATCGTTATCATACTATTCCAGACGACCTGCCGATCCACAAGTTGGAACAATTTGTTCGTCGAATAGGGGGGAGAATGCTTATTTGTTGCATGTCATGTCCTATTGAAGATTGAAATGTGGGGTACATACTGGTAACGGGCCATTTGTGTCTTATCAGCCGATGAGCTCTTTCCTAAAGGAGTATTATTCCTCGGAAAGATTGCGTAGACCAGCTTGATCCGCTCTGAGAGAGTGTATCACATTATCACAAAGTATGAATTTGCCGGAGTGATGCCTATTTGGGCTTATCTGGCGGAGAGTTCAGAAAAGGTTGAAAAAATTCGCCGTAGTTGTTTGCTTAGATATATAAATCGTAATTCGGAAATTCATTATCATAGAAATTGCAACAACTGCAAGACATCGTACAACATGTTTAAGTCGTTGAAAACAAAGCCGGGTCGTTTGCTTGAGACAATCCACTACACTGCTGACCTTTTTGGGGCAAAATACAGATGGGGCTCACACCCTACAGAGACTGGCCTCCGTCGTCTGGCCCTCGGGGATGAAGATAAAGGCGCCAGAGACTGGTTCGCGAAGGAGGTAACTGACTTAGGATGTGAGTTGAAGATCGATGAGATGGGAAATATGTTTGCTATTTATCCTGGTAAGGATATGAGTGCCCCTCCAACTGGTGTCGGATCTCACCTCGACTCGCAACCTACTGGTGGACGGTATGATGGACCATTGGGTGTTCTCTCCGGATTGGAGATTCTGAGAACTATCAAAGAGAACAACTATGTACCAAACTATCCAATTGCTTTGATTAATTGGACCAATGAAGAGGGAGCCCGTTTCCCTGCTCCTTTGCTCGGATCTTCTGTTTACAGCGGCTCCGCAAAGAAGGAAGACATCTACAAGGTTGAATCCAAGACTGATGCCCCTCCCAAAACTGTCCTTGAAGAGCTTGAAAGGATTGGCTATAAGGGTGACACCAAGTGTGACTTCCACACCAACCCTATTGCGTGTCATTTTGAGATCCACATTGAGCAGGCACCTTTTTTGGAGCAGGCCAACAAGAAAATAGGTGTTGTTCAAGGCATTCAAGCTTTCAACTGGCAAGAGATTATTGTCAGAGGTAAGCCACAACATACGGAAACAACGCCAATGGAAGGTAGAGCAGATGCTCTGCTTGCAGCAGCAAAAATGGTTATCAAGGGAAACGAAATTGGCAAGAAATACGGTGGTCTCTGTAGTACCGGTATTCTGGACCTTGAGCCACATGTGTTCAACGTCATTCCCGACATGGTAAAATTCTCCTTGGATACACACCACTACGAAGATGATAAGCTTGAGGCAATGCTCAAAGAGATAAAAGAAGCTTTTGATGCTATCGCTGCAGAAGGTGATGGCAGCCCTTCGGCAATTCCCCTCAGTGTGGAATATGTTCCTGTCTTTACTTCCAAGGCTGAATATTTCCATCAGGAGTGTATTGACACAGTCAGAAAAGCTGCAATTGAAGTTGTTGGCGAAGACAACACAATGGATATCATAGCTCGTGCAGGTCATGACTCAAAGGAAACCAACAGTGTCGTCCCCACTTCCATGGTTTTCATCCCTTGCAAGGACGGTGTCAGCCATGCTCCTACTGAGTACAGTACCCCAGAACAGGTGGAGGATGGTTTTCAGGTGTTGATGAATGCTGTTCTCAGCTATGATCTACTCCGTAAGGAGAGAGCCACTGCATGATTGTAGGCCGCCATTACTGGAAAGGTTATATATCATTCAAATATATTGATCACCATACTATATCAGATGCATATCTTGGCCAGTGACCCTCTGTCTAGAAGAATATCGCAGCCCATACCTTCGGATGACGACGTTCCCCATGCCTTATCAAAAAATTCCAGCATTTGGTAAGTGTAGTGGGTATGAACATAATCGCCGATCTCCAATGTTCTCTCTTTGAAATAACGCTTGTGAATAGGCAGAATCGCTGCAGAGCCTGCCACCATTATTGGCCAAGGAATGATGCTACATATTGTGTGATATCGAGGTATCAGTTTAAGGTAAGAAATGATCAACTCTAGGTCATTCTGGATAATGAGATCGTTAGTTGTAATTTCAGGGAAGAGTACCTTTCTGAGAAGCAAGTGTGATGCCTTCATCATGATTGCGCTTGTAGCAACACTGCACTTCAAATGCACTCTGGATGATTCTGACAAGCCTGCTAACGGCTCTGCTGGAAGGCTTACAATTGTATCATGAGCAGTCATATGATACAACAGCTCTGCCTCTTTTCTGTTACATTCAGTAAGAGGAGTTACTCGAGAAATCCAGGACGCCTTTGCTGCAACTTCGAAGGCTTCCCTTCCAGCGCCAAGGATGGGGTTGTTCATCCACTCAATTGGCATTGTGTATATAGGCTTGCGGAGAACATCTCTGAACTCATCAAAAAACTCAAAAGGAGAGGGGAATTTTCTGAATGCTTCATCAGTGCACAGCAGAAGCTGAACGGAATAGTTATATGAAAAGCTGTCTGTCATGTATTTCTCATGGGTCGATAGAAATATCTCAGAGTCTGTTGAAGTGGTCTGAGTGAGAAGACCATCATCCAGGTTGCATACTAAGAAGTTGTTTGCATCCATCTCACTAGATGGATGTCTGATGTACTTTTCAAACTTATGTATGTCGAACTTGGAATATAGTCTGCTATTCCTTTGAGCATTCAGTCTATCCAGCCTCCGCTTACGAAGAATCTGGTAAGCCGCAATAAGGTGATGGTTGCATTTGGCGTTACTGGCTCCAAAGTACTTTTCACGCAACGATAGATTCAAGAGACTGAAGAGTAACCAGTCTTCTGAACCGTCTACATTTTGGGATCTGATTTCCTCAAATATAACCTTCATGCATTGTGTGTATCTCCGCTGAGCAACGGACAGCATCGAAGGGTTCTTCCATATCAGATAGGATGCCCCGCATGTGAAGCAAACCTCTCTGAAAGCTGAAGATGTTGGAAGCAATGGAATAGCAATACCTGCAGGTAGCAGTTGCGGATTGGTATATTGTGGGGTAATGCTTGGTAAGAAACCTTCCACAAATGCACGAAACAGTACAGCTGATTCCTCGTCCAATGTCACCCCAGGTATCCAGTTGAAACCTGAGATGTGGGCTTCCAGAGTTGAGCTTGGTTGGATCAGTGGGGTCTCATCACGAGTGTGAATGATTTGTGTGCCTTTGACAGAAGCCACAACAAACACAAGAGGTTTCCTTTGGGTCTTCTTCAACGTGAAGGTGGATTTATTCAAGGCTTCGTTAGATACTCCAGGCCACACGCATTCGAAACAGCCCTTCGCACAGTTGAGACAGCAAGGGACATTCTCATCACACTTCTTCTTACGGCGACGGCCTGAACTGTATCAGTATAGGAACTAAACTTTCCAGAGACAATATACCTACATGTGAAACAACCTGTTTTTGTTCTCGTGATTTTTTTTGCTGTGTGGTTTTTAGAGTTTATCATAGTATGGTGAGAGTTGGAATTGAACCAGTGCAACACCTGAGAAAATCGAAACCCTTCTTTTTCGAGAGGATCACAGTGCCTATATGCAAATGTAATAAATACAAATTGGTGAGATAGTGTGCTATTGTTAGATTAACCAGATAGGATTATCTATTACTGAAGCATGTTAGCTTATACTCTTGCTAATCACATTCCTTGAATTCATCATTTAATCATGATTCCTCGTTATATCTGCCCTTTAAGGCTAGCCAGACTGCATATAGTTTACCGCGGCGATATACCGCTTTAGGACATTCGTCGCGGTTATTTTTGTAATAAACTGCACGAGAAGGGACGCACGATTTGACTTGGACGCACCAAGGCTGCAGTGTCGCATGCAATGCTCCTGCATCGGAGCTTGATCGCAGGGGATCAAGTTTACATTTTGGGTGGTAGCGCGTTGTATATGTTGAATAGTAGTCGAGCATCCTGACCTTGTATAGGTTTTGGGAAATTTAGGCTATATGACAGTTTCGCTTCCATATTATCATTTCCCCACAACATGTAAGGGAATGCACGCTGTGCGTTGTTTTTCATACGCATCTACAACTGCAGCAACCTATTGCAGATACCAACCTCTACACATGAATGACAGGCTTCTACAACTCACTTATAACCGGTAAGTCTATGCGTTGTCTACCGAATGCGTTTTTCTATTCCCTAGATATGTTCCATCATTCATTATCCGTATACAGCGCCGAGGAAAGTTGCCTGTCTTTAGCCATCAGCAAACATATTTTCACATAGGATCTGCCTTGAACCAAGGCTTCTATGAGCACAATTCTCAAACAATCTTGCATATTCCCTACCGATCTCCCACGTGCAGTTTTCAAAACTCTTCTTCATGATCACAAGCAATCCTGCAAGGTTGTTCATGTGCTTTATACGAGACAGAACGTTGGCGTATCCCCTAATTGCTTTGTGGTACTGCAAGCCATCCATCTGGTTCAGTTTGCTAAATGAAACATCTGAACATCTTGTAAGTTCACTTCTGATCCTACGGAGATAGGAATAGCCGTCCTCCCGTGCAGGTAAAAAATCCTTTTCCACAGCAACCGTTGAATCAGAATCAAAAATCATGGACTCAGCTCCAAAAAGCTGAAATGAGTAGGACCATAACACTAGCACTGCGGACACCAGTATCCTGGGCCTATGAAGGAATGGATCTATGTCTGGTTCGTAGAGGTAGTTTAATTTCTCAAACGAGTCATCCGGAGATAACAAGTTCTCACACAAGAAGAGAATCGCAAAAACGACACAGACACGTCCTGATGATGACCTTGCCCATTTATCAATTCGGCTTTGGACGATCTTGTAGTCGTCATCACCAGTTGCAACGTTCATTCTGCTTGGTGCGCCTGCATATACCAGATAGTCATAATGGGGTATCCTGTTGTTGATTTGAGCCATATGGTAAAGAGACAGCTTGCAACGCGTGTCATTGACTCTAAAAGCAGGAGGAGTAAATGCCTCGCTGATATCATTGTTATATATCGCCATGTCAATCTTGCAACAATCACCCTTACACATTTGGCTACGCCAAACATCTACAGCGAGAGAAATAGTCTCCTTGCGAGACTCTCGTAGAGATTCCCATTCGAGAAATGCTAAGTGCAGATCCTTCTGTTCCATCTGAAACATGATGGTAAGAAGCCCAGCGAGTAAGATCTTTCTGGAAAATCCACTTGACTCGACTACTTGTCTCTGAAGTAGCTGCTTCAACGCTGAGATGAAAGTGGGGGGACGGCTCTCTGGTAAGAATAGCGGCGGGCCTGTCATATTATCATACTCCCACAAGTCATCAGCACATGGCAGGAATAAATGGACCTGATGAGCGTATAACGATACCTGATGTCCAAATACAGCGGCATGTACAGTATCAATATAAAATGACATCAGTGCCACTCTTGTCATGGATTCATTTTGGATCCAACGTTCCCAGAGGCCCAGTTTCTCTTCGTCAGCGACTGGATCGGGGGATTGAGTTCTGAAAGGGTCACCACCAAGCATTGGGGTTCTCCTCAAAATCTGAATCTTGGTGCCATTATGTCTGTATGCTCGTTCATGTAAGTCACGGCTGGTACAGGATATTTCGTACATCTCAAGTATGACCAGGCTCTGTATTGTCCACACTTGACAGGGCTTTTTAGCCTCTATGCTAGAAAACAGAAGCCACCTCAAGGGAAGAGCGATTCTGTCAGCAAGAGAGTTTCCATCGCTTAGCATCTGAGGAGATACACCTTTAAGGCATTTCGACATGGAAGCACCCATCATCAGCATACTCAGTAATAGCAAGGGGTGAGCCTTGGAGGTGGAGAAAGATGGCCTATGGAGAATAGGATACTGTGGATGATAGATGCTCCAATATGTCTGCATCATCTTCTCTAGCTTTGGAATCGTGAAATCAGGGTGCTCCGGAAGAGAAGGTATGTAGCTAACCAGTGAATGGAAAATCGCTTCTGTTATGTCTATTCTGTGGTTGCGTTCCGGAAACTTTGGTGAGTTAGCAAAGATCTCTTCGAGCAAATGAGCTGTCGACTTATCCATATCCTTTGGAAAAGCACTGAAGTCGTTTCCAAAATTTGTCCAGCTGAGACTATTTCCACGGTTGTAGCTCATATGCTTAGGATCTTGGAATAGCCAGTCAACGAGTTGCGACGGAGAAAACGCCTTGTGTGATATATCATCCGGCAGGGATTGGCCTGAAGAAGGTGAAATGACAGCAGCGACAGAATTTCCGGATAAAGAGGGTGCCAAATTCAGATCATAGGGAGGAGGCACGTGACTGTCAGTCAATCCACTGGAAAGTGTTGGCTCCGGATGCACAACTTGGCTGATGCTCATCGCATCCCATTTGTTGTCCTTTCGCTGTTCACTGAAGATACTTCCTGGAGAGTCCAGTGGGTACAGTGGAGTCTTTGAGACACCACTATCTGTTTGTGGCTCTACTGCTGAAATTCCAACTTCTCGATCTGTAATTCGTTTTTCATTCACTGATTCTGTTGCGTAGGATGCCGGTATGGTGGGTTGTGTCTCGTGAGACAGGTTCATTTGAGCTTGTTCACGCTGTTTTCTCTCCACATGCCTTCGGTAATGTTTCTCTTTAACATCGTTCCTGCTGAATGTCTCATTGCAGCCCTCCCACGGGCAAACAAATCTTGTCGATGTGTCATGGGTGACTCTATGTCTCGCAAGATGGTCTGTGCGTGTGAACGCCTTGCTGCAGTTTGGAAAGTTGCAAGGGTAATGTCCTCTGTTTCTCTTCCTGCGTTTCACAGGCATGGCTTCCACGATCAACATACCCCCCATATCGAACGTGCTACCTTTCTGAATTCCTCCTATATATAGAGTGTATTTCGTTGGCATTTCTACCAGTGGAGTTTTTCAATAAGATCACATAGGGACGCACCTATGCTCACCCCTCAGCTTGGTGAGCTTTGGGCGATGCGCCGATAACACACTAATCGATATGCACGTCGCGTTGGTTAGCACACTCTTCTGGGGTGAGCACAACGTCTCCACCTTTGTCGTAACGGTGAGAACTTTGCCCAAAAGCTGAAAAGGATTTAAATTTGTACTATACCGCAACCGGACAGAATGGTTTAGCTGACTGAATATCCTCAGATTTCTCGACACTGTCTGAGGGGAGGGGAGACTGGAAGGTGTGTTTCCTGCCTTCTTTCTTATCCTTGGGGTGCTTCAGTCCGCCTTGCATGCAAGCCTAATGCGGGCAAGTTATCGGCACTAAACCTTGTCGGAGCGTGAGTAGCTCGGTATCTACGTACATGAATCAAGATGCAGCTACATGAAGTTGCATTCCAGAAGGCGGGGGGGACACACTCGATGCTCAACCTATAGTGTGATGACATTCATTTGCGCAAATCATTATATTCAGTTTGAATACAATTATATAAACCTTTTATTTAACACTTTTGTTTTAATCCAAAGTAGCAATAGCCTCTAGCTCAACTTTCACCTTCTCGTCCTTGAATGTGACACTGACACAGTAACGTGCAGGCTTGTGTGGGAAGTAGTCCTTGTAGATGTCGTTCACGATTTGACCATAGTTCGGGTGACTGATAAACATTGAAACCTTAAACACCTTGTCAAGAGAAGAACCAGCAACCTCAAGAATTTGCTTGATATTCTGGAAAGCCTGGTGTAACTGGTCTTCGATGGAGGCAGGGGTGATACCAGTTGCGTAGTTGGTGCCAGTGATTCCGGAGGTATATACGGTGTTGTTGTTCACCCAGGCTGGGGCAAGCACAGGGTGCTCAAGACCGCCAATTGACTCCCAAGTGATCTTTTTAGCTGGCATTGGAAAATTTAATATAATCTTTAGTTGCTAAAGATTTCGGAGATACAGGGCTAGAGGTGCGGAATACCCCTTTTATAAAAGGAAGGAATCATGGCAAAAGCATGCCTGAAGCATGGTAGATGGTAGGTTTCAAAAGGCTTCTAATCGACGCGTTGAAACCTATCAACCATGATATCTCCATGGTTTTAGTCCCGTCTATATCCTGTAATGGTTATCACCCATGCCCTGGTCTTGGCACCAGCTAAATAAGTATATCATAGCCCAAAGCGGTGGAGGCAGCTCTGGAGCATAGCGGCTGGCGATGGGGGCGCCGGTGGGGGCACACCGGTGGGGGCACATATAGAGGCGCAGGTGGGGGGTGCACAACTGAGCAGGAAAACGTTCCGCCATGCGGCTTTTCGAACGTCCACCGATAGTGGACCCTATCAATTGCAGGGCACCCTCGAGAGAAGTGAGAGAACACAAGTGGGGGTACACATCCTGATTGTCTTTGGTTGTTTGCCTCTGGTCTCTTATCAGTGGTTAACTGCAGCAATATTTCGTTTAGCTTGGCATGATTCTCCATGTTTTTCTACTCGGGTAGCATTAAGTTCTCCGTATTAGTCTTATCTGGGCTGTGCCAACATCATGCGATAAGAGGGAGAAAACACAATCACCAACCTTTGCTGTAGGAGTTCCCTCGTTTCACTCTCTTTCTGCTTCTGAGGCGTATAAATAAATCTATAAGAGGACGCTGTTTCTGACAGTGGAACCCAAAAAAAAGTGGTAACATTTAGAAAGTTATCTTATCAGAAATCAACCATGGAGAACGATACCAAGGAAATCGGCTCGGCTAATGTTCAGGTCATTGCCACGGAGGGCAGTGTCAAAGAACTATATGCTGAGCCTGAGCTACGAGTTATTGATCATAAACTAGAGAGAAGAATTTGCCGCAAACTAGACATTCATATCTTGCCTCTGATCACCATTATGTACCTCTTCAACTCCCTTGACAGGGGCAACATCTCAAATGCAAAGACTAACGGAATTGATGTTGACCTTGGGATCAAAGGCCAGCAGTGGAATGATATGTTGTCGATTTTCTACATTCCATATGTACTGTTTGCCTTTCCCACGGCTTTGATTATCAAAAAGTATACTGCTGCAACGGTCATTCCGATTCTCATGTTCATCTTTGGAAGTATCACTTTGTTGATGCTCACTGCTTTCAACTTCGGGTCTCTTGTTGCTGCAAGATGGTTCCTGGGTATCGCTGAATCTGCTTTTTTCCCAGGAATCATCTTCTACCTCAGTACCTTCTACCGCCGTGCTGAGCTTGCCAGAAGGCTTTCCATTTTTTATGCTTCTTCCAGTGTTGCCAATGCCTTCTCGGGTCTTTTGGCATTTGGAGTTTTTCAGATCAAGGACACCCGTCTCAAGGGCTGGCAGTACCTATTTCTGATAGAGGGTGTATTCACTTTGGTGTTTGCTGTGGTTGGGTTTCTTTTTCTGCCAAGATCGGTTGATAGAGCAAGGTTTCTAACTGACGAGGAGAAAGAGTGTGCCAAGTATAGAATCCTTACCGATTCATCTTCTAGCACAGACTCTAGGGTGTCTCTCAAAGATGCCATCAGAGTGTTCAGTCATCCTGTCGCTTGGGCCTGGATGCTCATTGAGATCTGTCTGGGTGTGCCTCTGAACTCTATCAACAATTGGTTCCCACAAATTGTGGGTGTTCTGGGTAAGAGTACGGTTCAAACCAATCTTTATACAGTCGCCCCAAATATTTGGGGATCCGTCACTCTTCTGGCCATGTGCTTTGCTTCCGACTATTTGCACGTGAGATCGGTGTTTATCATGTTCTCTATGCTCACCACATTACTTGGTTTCTTGGTCTTTGGAGTCATCGACACTCAAAAACATCTGGGGGTGGCTTACTTCTCGTGTTTTCTGATGACCACAGGAGTCTTTGCTTCTTCTGTTTTGACTTCCACTTGGTACAATAACAACACACCCAACGAGAATGGCCGTGCTGTCATCTCGGCTGTTGGTATTCCTTTGGCAAATGCAGCTGGTCTCATTTCCTCCAATATTTTCAGACCTAAAGACGCTCCAAAGTACGTTCCAGCCCTTGGTATCACTGCAGGTTTTGGTGGTCTTGGGATTGTAGTTATCGGAGTTACCTTAGCTTATATGATGTTTGATAACAGACGCAGAAATAAGGCTCAAGGTGTTAACAACACATACAGGGACGTTCCTACTTACGATCTTTCCGCTGGTCCTAAGAATCCTAGCTATAGATGGATGTATTGATGAGAAAGATCTTATCATTTTGTTTGAGGTTTTTTATATATATACTATATTGTAATGGAAGTGTTTTTAAACTTGTTTCCCTGAATGGCGTAAAGACAAAGGTGCCGGGCTTGGGACTATTTGCAATTAATACCTCCTAGCAACCACCACAATTTGAAAAACATACAAAACTTTACTAATAGGAAAAACGAGTCATGTTTCTAGTTTATCAACTTATTGAATTGCTAATAGGAATATGAATATATCTCCGGTCCTAATGCTTGTGTCTGATTAAGTACCGTAGAAAGCCTCTTTCATGGCTTCAATGGTATCTTTGACACATATTTTGCACTGGTCAAGGGCCCCATCCATCACCAGTGTTGGATGGGGCATACCTGGATAACATTTGAGCTTAGTGGGGATACCAGCCTTCTTAAGCTTCTCTGCATAAGCCTCGCCCTCCGATCTGAGGATATCACACTCTGCAACAACAACAAAAGCAGGTGGAACATTCTTGAAACTCTCATCTGGGTAAAATATTGGACTGGATTCGGGGTGACTCAGAGAATCTCCACCTTCAGGCAGATACAACATCCTGTACCACAACATCTTTTCTGCAGGGAGTTGGGGTACCTTTTCATTCTCTTTCCACGACAGATAATTCTCAGATGTTGCAGTGTTATCCGTGACAGGCACGATCAACACCTGAAGAGCAAGTGGAGGAAGGTTCCTGCTTAGAGGTGATGATGCGTACTTGTGTGTCATAATAGCTGACAGGTTTCCGCCGGCAGAACTACCAGAGAGAGAAATCTTTTTATTATTAACGTTGAGTTTCTCCTTACCATTCTCCATAACATACATTAATGCTTCAAAGGAGTCTTCAACGCATGCTGGGAATGGAAACTCTGGTGCCATTCTGTAGTCTACCGAAAGACAAATGCATCTGGCCCAATCAGCAACATGGGTGCAGTAAGTGGTTTCAGTGGTGATACTACCCAAAACCCATCCACCGCCATGGTAGAAAATATTGCATGGCCATCCTTCGGCGGGAGGCTCACCCTTTGGAACATAAACCCTAACAGGAATAGTCGTGTCAGCCTTGGTGTACTTTCTTGGTACCTCAATGTCATAGATCTTGGCCATTTCCAGTGGTGTGCTCTGGCCCGGGATGTGGTTTCCCTTCTCTCTGAGTCTCTTGAGGGGAACCATGTGAGTGTACAGGATCTCAGGGTTGTCAGCCAGGTGTTTTCCAAAGAACTCTATGTACTGAGGGTCGAGCTTTGAAAGCATAGACTCATCGATCTTGAACGGTTGCTCAGGAAGGACGCCTGGCCAAGTATTGTCGGCCTGAAGTTTGGTTTCGTAGATGGACATGGTGGTTTTGTGTGGGCGAATATGATGCTGCAACTATTACAGCCATCGAGTACCGTTTTACCGGACTATCTTCAACTTTATATAACAAGGGATATACTCTCTGGGTTCATGAAGTTGATCGGATTAGGCTTGCCGGTCGCTCCTCTACATTTAGCAATATGCTGGCACACGATAAGGCACTCTGCATATGATGGGGGCACTTTGCATATGATGGGGGCAACCTGCATGGGATGGGGGCAGGCTCTGCATAAAGTTACGTTAAACTTATGCATGGATGGGGGGGCATGTTTTAGCGCTCCTGCAGCCTTATCGCTCAACACGCATGAAATATCAAATGGGGGATCACAGCAGGGGACACACACATCAAAATGAAGCCAGACAGAGCCCATTCTTCCTTAGCTACGGTTTTGAATTCTCCCCAGTATCCTGGACAATTGAAAATTATATAAGTCAAACAGGAACTGCAGTCCCACTTTTGAGTAACTCTGTGTTTAAATCAACCACTTGTAATAGCCACTTAATCGTTCACAATGTACCCATCGGCTTTTGCACCTGCCATGGATAAGGAAGCACTTCTTGCTCATTACAAAGGAAAAAAAGTTTCCGAACTTCCAACACCCTCTTTTTTGATCAACAAGAAAATTTTTGAAACCAACTCTGAACGTATGCTCGAGAATGCCAGACGCCTCAATTCAAGTTTCCGAGTTCATATTAAAACTCACAAAACTTTAGAAGGAACCAGAATTCAACTGGGTAAGGGGGAGCTGCGCACCTCTAAGATTGTCATATCAACCATAAGGGAGGGATGGGCTCTTCTTCCATTGGTAGAAGAAGGAGTCTTGACCGACATACACTTCAGTTTGCCGGTTGTAAAGTCTCTCCTACCAGAACTGGCAGATTTTTCTACAAAGGTGCCATATTTAAGAGTCATGCTTGATAACGAAGAACAGCTAGATGTCTTGGTACAATACAGCAAGGCTGCAAAATACTCCAAAAAATGGTCAATTTTCGTGAAAATTGATATGGGTACCCATAGAGCTGGCATCGAATCTCAATCAAACAACCTTAAAAGCCTCTTAGCCAAGCTGCTCACGACCGATGTCAAGAATTATGTTTCTCTGTATGGATTCTACTGTCATGCTGGACATTCCTACCAGTCAAAATCGTCAAGTCAGGCGAAGGGGTATTTGATCGATGAGATTGCTGCTGCTAACCACGCAGCAAAACTGGCTGTGGAGATTGACCCTTCGCTGGATTTGATAATCTCAACAGGAGCTACCCCAACAGCTCATGCTTCTGAGTCGTTTGACCTTACTTCCATTGGCAAACTTTATGGAAAGTTTGAATTACATGCAGGAAACTATTGTTTCTGTGATTTACAGCAACTTTCCACTAATTGTATTACTGTTAAAGATGTTTCTATCAGGCTCCAAGCAGAAATCGTTTCTCATTATCCCGGTAGGGGGCCCGACACTCCTGGGGAGCAGTTGGTCAATGTGGGTGCGATTGGCCTGGGAAGAGAAATCGGTCCCGTTCCGGGTCATGGTATCGTGAGTGAACCAACAGAATTTGGGAAGTGGATTGTAGGCAAGGTGAGTCAGGAACATGGAATTCTCAGAGTATTAGAGTCAGATCCAGAAGCGAAATTCATTCCACTTGGAGAGAGAGTCATGATAATCCCACAGCATAGCTGTATTACAGCATCGCAGCATAGATGGTTCTATGTTGTTGATGAATTCGACGGCGCTGTAGTCGATGTGTGGGTTCCAGCTCATGGCTGGTGACCAACAGCCAGGCAAATCTACTGTACACATATAATAGATGCAATTATCATTTCTGTTTATAAACACATGGTCATTGGGATTTCCTCCTTTCGAAGTGTAGAATTATGAGGTCCAAATTGACACGGAAATTAAGGGTCCATATGCAACATCGTACATTGGCATCCCTTTGAAGTTTTGGTGGCCAGGAATAGTAACTTCGTCCGTGAAGACCTGCAGAGACGACCGCCCAAGAAATATACACCCATAACTACAGTGACATACACCAGAAAGAAAACATTGCCAGAAATATCGTGATTTCTAATGCACATGAGCATGTTGCATTGGAGTTCGCTCTGCTGCAAGTGAAAAGTCGGTCAAGCAACTGCTTGGAAAAAGAAACCCCCACTACCTCAAAAGAGGCCGAGAAGGTCTGGATTGAGATGCCGGTCACTGCGTTACTCCTCATGGGGATACTGGGGTAACACCTTTCAAGTTCCACGCAACTATTTGGCGGTTTTTTATGACAAGGTTCCAAACTCAGCATCCAAGCCACCGACGTAGTCTCTCGTGAGGGCCATTTTCCGGTAAGGAGTCCCGATTCGGGGATGCACTTTTGGATCGCCGCCTCAAACAGCGCGGTTAAAACGAAATTTTATGCACCTTCTCGAGCGGGCGAAGACAGAGGCGTGCTTTGTTTGAATGCGGGTGTACGTCCCATTCCATGCATAAATCAGGCGAGGTGCGCATATTTCATGCACTGTTTCGCCGACACAACCTGAACCGCCTCACCTATGTCAACATTTTGACTATACGACTTCCTCTTCTGTCCGTACTTCGACCCCAAGGTTTCCATTTACGGTGTTACAGATTTTGTTTTTATTCTTGAAAAGTGTCTAATGTAACGTCTAAATTGCGAAGACTAGCGCCCTGACGCGCCCTGCCGCGCTTATTCAGAAGAATTTGGAATATTCTCACGGTACCTGAACGTTAATGCAAAATCCTGAAGTCATCATTTAAAGGAATCAATAGCCAACTTGACAGTTTGAAGATTTTTCTTAGTTATTGTTTTCTGTAAATCTGCCAGCAATGAGAGTTTTCTCTTCAAGTTTCTGGGTGGCATTTGCTGCACTGAGTGTGGCTACAGCTATTTCAACTTCAACCTCAACGAAGACATTCACCAGTATTGTGACAGAGTTCACTACTATCACGGACTGCCAAGTTGTTGTATCTTCAGGTGAAAGCACTGATGTTATCATTTTGACCATTCTGGAAACTGGCCCCACTCCTGTTATTGTGTTCCCCAGCACCACTAGTCCTTGTCCTGTCGTTACTGAGACGATCACTTGGGAATTCACGGCTGTTAGTGAGCATGTTGAAACGTTCATCACCAATGGAATTACCACTACAACTACCATCTATGAACCAGTCTCAACCATTTCTTACACAGTATGGGAGAGGAGTTATGTTACTCCGAGTGAGACACCGTCCCTTGACTTCGTCCCTGTTCCTTCTTCGTTATCAACATCAACTTATTCATTGACTGCTGAAGTCCCATCTAGTCAAGCTTCACCCACTGATTCATCTATCTCTGCTGTTTTATCTGCTCAATCAGCAAACTCAGGAACAGGAATGTCATCTGCCGATGTTCCTCCTCCTCCTGTATCTGCTTCCAGCTCCTTGACAATAGGCTCGGAATCTTCGGGTGCTTATTTATCTTCGGCCTCATCAAGTCCTTCGCCATCAATTAATGAAAGGAGTGGATCTGCCTCTTCTAGTGTAACAACATCAAGTGCAGCAACATCTAGTTCTGCACAAGCAAGTTTTACACCATCAAGTTTTTTGGCTCTATCAAGCTCTTTGACACCATTGAGCTCTCTACATGCTAGTTTTGCATCGAGTGCGGTAACATCGAATGCCACACCTTCGCGTTTGGCATCATCAAGTCCTTCGGTGTCCTCTACCTTGCTTTTCAGCTCATCATCATCTACTTCTTCAAAAGCAAGCGTATCTTCACGCTCAATTTCTTCCGCTTCTATTCCTTTATCAAAGTCGTTGTCATCATCAAGTGCTGCATCATCAAGCAAAACATATTCGAGTTCTGCCCCAACGTCGAGTGCAGGAATATCAAGTACAGCTAATTCTTCAGAAACAAGTTCTGCACCTTCTAGTTCTGCGTCATCCCGTACAGCAAGTTCCAGTTCGGCAAGTTCCAGTTCGGCAAGTTCCAGTTCGGCAAGTTCTAGTTCTGCGTCTTCTGGTTCCCCAACATCGAGTTCTGCATCGTCGAATTCTGTATCATCTAGCCAAAAATTGTCGAGTTCGTTAACATCGAGCTCTGCACCAATACCAAGCTCTGCGGGGTCTGGTTCTGCACCAACATCGAGCCCTGCATCATCAAGCTCTTCGGTGTCCTCTACACCGGCCCCCAGTTCTTCATCATCTCCCATTACTTCTTCGACAAGCCTATCATCGAGCTCAAATTCTGCCTCTTCCAGTTCTAGTTCTGCACTAACATCCAGTTCTGCATCATCAAACCAAAAATCTTCGAGCTCGGTAAGTTCCGCAGCAACATCGAGTTCTTCATCATCGAATCCGGTATCATCGAGTGCAGCAACATCTACTTCTGCATCATCAAGTGCACCGAAATCAAACATCCCACGTTCGAGTTCGGTATCATCAACTTCTTCGGTGTCCTCTAACTCAGTTTCCACTTCTTCATCGTCTACTTCTTCAACAACAAGCTTATCCTCAAGCTCGAGTTCTTCTGCTTCTAGTCCTTTATCAAAGTCGTCACCATCAAGTGCAGCAACATCAACACCAACAATCTCCTCTGCCCCTGAATCCTCTTCAGACTCCACTTCTACTGGTGATACCTCCACCGATATCCTAACTCTCCCTCCTATGTGATTAGCCAACCTTTAGTGCTGCTGGACGCATTTCGTGCGCTATCTCATTTGCGCTCCCTTTTTTGGCTCGTTTTCTCACAACTATGTGTCTTGAATCAAACAGTTTTGAATATCTCAACTCTGATGTGTATAATGTTAAAAACTTTCTTGTCGCCAAGCACCGTTTCAGCCTGGCTTATTAGCTTATGGTCCACATATCTGTTTTTTTTTACTTTCCAAAATACCTGAAGGCGCTGTGATTTCATGCTGTCGGCTCTATTCGCTTCTTGTGTATCATTGTTTTGAATTCTTCTATTGTTATGGTCCACTTAGTGTGCTAACTCGTAAGTATATTTGCAAGTTTATATGCCCGAAGATATAAACCTGTCATAGCAGGATTCTATAGTCGGCATTCCCTTTTGGTGTCACAAATATTTGACCTGTTTGGAGACAAGAGTTCAAGAGCCCTGGCCGTTTATATTTAGCCCAGATTTATATTGGGTCAACTGAGAAGAATAAGTTATTTTTTCATTCAATAACAGAAGAACATCGAGTTCTGAATTTCAAAATATTATATGCAGTAACTGAGATTGCCATTTTGGGAAAGTATAGATATAAAATTGTGAAGTTAAAACATTGAAGTTGAAAAAGAAAAATACAATTTTAAGATTATCCAGGATATGAGAGCATTTGTCTGAGAGAGTTGATCATATTAAGCAATAGTATATATGGACTATGCACGGCTATAGGTGGCCTCACATCTGGAAGTGCACCAGTACCTTAATCGCCCTGGATGAAAAGAAAGTTCGCTGAATACTTTTTAAGTTCTACTCCTCTAATGAGTGTGAAGGTCGCAGCTTTTTTTTTTTGGCAAACCATTCTTGCTACTGAACCAGATAGGCAAAAGAAGTACACATCGTTATCAGTTTCGCTCCTAGCATCTTTGGGAACTGTGATAACGATGAGAAATACACCAGTTGCTGTGGAAGTAATGCCACGGTTGTTTCAATAATCCATAGCACCAGATATAGAAGGATGGTTAATGTAACGAGAATCACATTGTTGCCATCAAATTCCCCATATCCTAAACAACCAGAAGTATCACCGACCGACCGGCATACAACATATCCTGATTTGGCAGCACGCCGTGAATTAGTTCGCGCACGTAGATTACGCTAGCGCACGGTACTGCCATCTGCTTAGTCGTAGATGTATGGGTAAACTGAGGACGATCAGAGAAAGGCATTGTTCACCAAGGCAACTCGAAAAAGCATCAGCGCTGGTATGTTGGCTACATTCAAGGATAAGGTTGACTGTCAATGTGCACCTGAATACACCATATCCCCATTTCCATACCTCGGTTGCACTGCATACCAGAGGATCCTATCATCACTGATGTCTCAGAATGGAGAAATCCATGACGTAAGGTTTCAAGGGCTCCGTAGTTTTTAGGAATATCCCCAAAAGGTGTCTTGAAGCATGCATATGAACTGAGCAAACACTGGGGACATGAAGTCCATACCTTTTGAGCCTCTATCGACAACTGCTGTTGCAGGTCCTATAGTCATGTCCACACGGAGGAGGCTATGCTGAATCAAAGTGCATAGCAGCACCTGAGGGTAGGATAATGCGTGAAATCCTCCTCGACGGGATTCATCACACACTGATCACTCAATGGCTAAGTAGGTACATAACAAACCGCCCGCTACAACAATTATAGGTGTTAAGTGTAGAATAATCCCAACACGACGCAGGGTAACAATGTACAGCATCCCTTCCTCCATGCCAATAGCTTCGTCGATGCAAGGCTTAGATATGGCAAGGCTTATTCGGACGTTTCACTGTATAGGGGGCACAGCAGGTTCATGCGTCAGCAAGCACGCTTCAGTGCCAGCACAGGCTCAGTGGAGTGCAGCATGATTGTCAACCAATGGAAATATTTAAGCCCCCGCTATAACAAACAGGATATTAGTACTTCTTATCATGTAAACTTTGCAACGAAGCAGCTGCGGAGGAATTTCTTTTCTTTTTCAAGCATTCCCGGACATACCAGTTGTTTCCAACATCACTAGCAGAGCCGATCGATATCATGGAATACAGACGCATGTACATGCCAAGATTGCCAAGATCTCCAGCGTCTTTGCATTGGATCAAGGGTCCTGGCCAATGTATTATGTCTCCTCCGCGGTCATGCTGCGCATTGCCTCCGAAACGAGTTGCTGCCTCTACCTTTGGGGGAGGCTCAGCCCACTAGTGCACTTTCCATGCATGCACCACCGTTTCCTTTTCAGAGATGCATGACGACGCATAAGCGACGTCAAACGGTGTCTACCTCCACCCATGGAAATCCAAGCAGTATTGACTAGCTTCTGATAACCGGCAAATTGCCTTCCATTTTCAAATTTTGGCATTTGAATGCCAGCATGACAATCGTTTGTGGGTAATACCTGCAAACTACGATGCTGGTCACCGTTTGGCTGGGGTAAGCTGCGGTGAGGACATCACTCCGACCATCGTCTCTATGTAGTCATTACCCTCTGCGAAGTCGTTAGATCAGAGGACACAAGGACACACGGAACAACTCTAAGGCTTCTGATTGAAGCAGAGAGTATGGTACCCGCGGTGATGTAGTGGTTGCTGAGATTTTTCAGCTAACAACCACGAATACTAAAACTCCCTTTCACACAACCGGTGAAGACACTTCAAGTTTCCCATGTCTTGCAACGACTAATTGTGCATCAACCACAAATACTGCCTTTGCTCCGGCAGAAGTGCAGGTAAATTTAGTTCCTTCAAGCGCAATAATGAATAGGTCCAGTTACTGAGACGGGACCGGAATCTGATGAAAGAACACTCCTCGATGGCTGTAGTAGCATTTTCTCTTTCAGCAACATGATTGCTGCCACTAAGATCTTTATCAGAAATGATAAGGTTAGGGAGGCCTAAGAAGCTTCTACCTCACATCCTTTGGAGTTCAACGTCGTCACCAACAGTTTTGTTCCTAATTTTACTTTGCAGACAGAGACCCTCTTTGGAGCTACACCTGGAATGGTATTAACTTCCGCCTCCAGTTTCTGGTCTAATACACAGGTCATGATAATCACCACACTTCAAAATGGATCTACCTTGCTGCCATGTGCATCAAATCAAGAATGGAGAAGCACAAACAAATCAAGGCTAAAGCAACCCATTTGCTGTCCGATAGTGTGTATAACGTTGTAGACTTTAGCTGTTTCAATCGATGTGCGGCTGCTTACTGCTTTATGTGTGTATGCTGAGCTGGAAGTTGGTGCTGGTGAAGTGCCTATTTGGTTCTCTCTAGCCGTGGTGTAAGCAGTTGTAGGGGATGGTCTTTTTTGGTCACTCAACAGTATATGCTAAACCATCATCCCCATGGATTAGGTTGTATTGTGAGAATTTGGTTAGATGCGTACCGGAACATATCCTCAAGCTAAACTGTGAGGGCCATTGTTGGGAGATTTCCTCTCCGGCTGGATGAGATTTCACCAGGGCAAACCATTCAAGAAACCTGCTGATATATCCTCAAATGCCAATTCAAGGACTCTAGCTGATGTTTTTGGTAACATTGAACATGCCGTTGGTGATTTTGGATGTGTTGGCGACGTAAATTATAAAGATGGTGTATTGTGGACTTGAAGCCATGATCCGTTACTGACCGAATCATAATGAAGCCGGTTTTCCAATCTCAACTTGTGTTATATATAACTGTTACCTTCACCTTTGCTCTGTATATAAGTCGGGTTTTTTAGTCCCCATTCCTGCTGGCTTCTCTTTATTATCATCAGCTCGACATTGCTAGAGAGCTAACAAGTCTCTGGTGCTGGTAATCCACCGGATACAACAACTAGCTGTCTTTTGTCGCTCACTAGCGTTCGATATTCTTGGTTAACTGAAGACTAGTTAGCTCCAACCCTCTTTGTCAAAGAATAAGCAAAGGACTATACCTGCAAAGGTATCGCTAAGTATGACTTGGCTGTTTCATAACTAGTAAGTGTTGTTCTGGTGAGCATTTTTCCGGTGGAAGTTGCTTTGTGAGCAACTTGATATATTAATGAGTGATAATAAAAATAGGCAGCTCACCGACTCCAAAGAAACCATTTAGTGAATGGAATGAGCACCCGCCCTGTAGAATTCAGGAATTGGTGCACAGAGAAGTTGGCTAAACGAAATGCGTAAATCTTCAACAAGTTAACAGTGAAAATGATGAAAGGGAAAACCGAGTAATATCATATATAGCTTGAGCACCAACAGGCCCTATGCACTTTATGAAACCAGGGCTATAAACTGCTGGGAGAAGAAGGAAACATATGTACCGGCCAAGACTAATAACACCGATCAAAAAAGTAAAATAACCTTGTCAAGATGTATATTAAAATATAACAATCTCTATAACAATCTCTATATCACCATCATTAATAATTATAGGAAACATAAAGGTAAGTTGTAATTTTGAGTAATAATCGTAACAACATTGCAAGGAAAAGTATCAACACCTCGCAAATGAAGTTGATGAATATCCGGATTTCGTGTGTTTAACAAGGAAACACCTGTGGACAAAAGAAGTGCAGTCAGAAACACAACCAGGGGGGGGAATGAATGAAACCCCTGAAGTAGGAGATGAAGGCACAGTCACCAACCGATGAGGAGATCTTTCAAGGGTCATCTATGTTTTCTTGGCCAAGATGCAAACTGCGCCCGATGCCTTCTTTCCGGTAACCTTGAATATCGAGAGTTTCACCAACTGCTTGTAATCTCAAGTCAAGGCTTGACATCTTCGCCAACTACGTTTTCTTTTATTGACATTCTTGTGAGTCTCTGGTCACGCTCGAGCTCAGCCTGGAGTTCTCCTAAGATGCTTTCCACTGAAACTAGATCACCAAGGCTTGACACAGAGAAGAAGATAGTGGCTCTTGTAGATAAAGATATCCACAAGACATACATCCAGGCGGAGTCAAGATGAAGCTAAAGAACCATTTGTGTTGGTGATGCAACCACCCTCATTGTTCGAGTGGTCGCACGATCCCAATCTGGAAGTTCTGCAACCAACAGCGCGAAACCTTTTACTGATCAAAATGGAACCTTGATGACAATGGGCATTGTCCTAGACTCCTAAAGCAGGCGCGCGAGGCGTTTCGTCCAATGGGGACCTCCTTTATGCTTTCCTGCTTTCATGCACCTGAAACAGTAAGCCAATTGGTGTGGGAAGCCTATTTTGGTTCGTCCGTCCCAACTTGCGGCAAGAGCCAGAGGAAAGCTGAGCCATGAGAAGCTTAGCCCACCATTCTATAACTTTATCGACCTCAGCCTGTTTCACAAGCTGCATCAGGTTGACCCTTGGATTAAAATAGAAAATCATGCAAAGGAGAGGGTCATGAAAGATTGCATAGATATCAGCATGAATGGCCAGTGTTCATTTCCCCTTTGGCCAATTGAGCTTGATCCGCACACCGAAAACGTGATTGTGCATATCTTGGCGGCGGTGTCCCAGGCTTTGGATTGCATGAGCTCTGCAGCACACTGGCATACAGTTGCTGCAGTGTTCGCTGAACCGTCTGCGCGTGTTGTTCACCCAGTAGTTGTAGGTGTTAGCCTGGGAGCTGATCTGAGCATTTGACTTCAAATGAAGCAAAATTACATAGAAAACCTCATTACAAGCCCTCAGACAGACAGCATGGATGGGTAGATCAAACGAACCAAGTAATCTGATTCTGCCGTGTTCATGCTCCGGAACATGGGATTCTATCTACCCGATGCATCGTCCACACTAAAACGTACGGCTTAGGTGCATGGCGTCTGCATGGCGCCCACCGTTTGTGCTAGGCACATAGCCTCTGGTCTGGGGGCCGCGCTGCTCGGAGTGCATATTGCGAGGCTGAGGCACTTAAAACCAAAGGTAATTTGTATTCAGTCTTACAATAAAACACTCTGGCGTGCTGTAGGGGAGAATACCAACAAGCATACCCTTTTAGGGGTTGCTGCATGGTGCTGGAAAGTAGTATATATAAAGCGACAGATCTTGTAAAACTGAACGGACAAATTTTTCGCTTAGCGAGATCCAGTCTGATCGACACTCTTTCAAAGTATGTCCTCTCAATTTCTTAACAGTTATAACTTCTACGACTACGTACCCGTACTGGGGGGCAACGCCGCGCTGATGGTGATCATGGGGTTGTTACTGATCTACCAGTTGGCAATGGGAATTCGGGGTAAACAATGGTGGTGGATGTGTGCATTCTCTACAGGAGTGGGCCTGGAGTTTGTTGGTTATGTCGGCAGAGTGATATCTCACTCCAAGCCAAGTGCCAGAGAGCCGTATATAGTGCAGACTACCACTTTGACCATCGCCCCCTGCTTTACCATGGCGGGGATGTACTATCTCTTCGGTAAGATGGCAACCATCTACGGCGTAGAACACTCGAGACTACGCCCAAAGATGTACAGCACTTTATTCGTGGCATCCGACTTGCTTGCACTTTTCATCCAGGGAGGAGGAGGTGGTATTGCATCTTCTGAAGCCTCGCAGGGGAAATCTGCAGCTGGAGGTAGCCATATCATGGTTGCGGGTCTAGCGTTCCAGGTTATTTCCATCACGATTTTCTTTGGATTCTGGTTTGATTTTCTGTGGTCTGTGCACAAGGGCAAATACCTGGGGTTTGTGGAGAGATACGCATCAATCAGGTGCCGGCCACTTTTCAGCTCGTTTCCCGCGATGTACACCCTGTCGATTTTCTTTGTATATATCAGATGCATCTACCGTGTTGCAGAGCTGGCAGAGGGGTGGACTGGGTATCTGATCACGCATGAAAAGTACTTTTTGATTTTTGATGGAGCAATGATGTCAATTTCCATCATTATCATGTCTGTGTATCATCCAACACTTGTGTTTGGCAAGGATGCCTACATTCCGGTGGAAGGTCTCCGCAAGAAGAGGCGTACTGAGCAGGAGCTGCCAGTGCGGTGGAACAACATCGAAATGCAGGGTACCAGCGTCGTTAATAGGCAGTTTCTCCGTGAAGATCTGGAACCGAAGGAGTTGGAGGTGCCCTATCGGTACTGAAGAAAACTATCAGCCAATGAATGAGAGAAGCAGTAGCAGATAGTACGGTGGGGATGATGGCGTGGAGTAAATTGAAGCTACCCTCGAGATCAATTGGTGGGGATATTGGGACTAGTTGGTATTGGTCCATCGCCTGTGACTGAGTTGAGTAGGTGCCATCTACTGGCTAGCATACAGCCGACTACAGTGAAATACAGCTAACTAGTGACAACCATGCTGTTTTTCGTATTTTTTCATAGTCTTGAGATAGCGAATATAGAAAGATATTAGTTGAAGCAGGTAGTATATAGTGATTTAACAAAGGTGTATTATACAGAACTTGTGTTTCTCAAATTTCAAACTAAAGCAATTTGCAGAAAATTATAAACATGAAAATTGAATAATCTCATTTGAATATTGTAAATTCAATGCTTTAAATTCAATACTGTAAATTCGCTAATTGAAATTACTCACTAAGTGTGTGGGTGTGTGGGTGTGTGGGTGTGTGGGTGTGTGTGGGTGTGTGGGTGTGTGGGTGTGTGGGTGTGTGGGTGTGTGGGTGTGTGGGTGTGTGGGTGTGTGGGTGTGTGGGTGTGTGTGGGTGTGTGGGTGTGTGGGTGTGTGGGTGTGTGGGT